>JAOTQH010000001.1:8103748-8121719 GCA_025631255.1 Cornus kousa | reverse complement strand
TGCTCCGTCTTACACAAACACCCCCTGCTGTTACCTCCACATGGCGTTAGAGATTTAGATATCTAACAGCATGTAATGTAAAATGACTTGCATAGACTTTGTCAAAAGACTTATTTTACCCTAAATAATAAGATAAAAAGACCTAAATACCCTATTGATATTAATTATACCCATTAATTCCATTCCTATGTATATATGGAAGATGGTATATTTAAAATTATTGTTATATAATCAATTGATTTTGCTTACCCAAAACAGAATTAATTTTCAACTTGTCACTAACTCTTTCACTCCTAACACACTGCCACCGACAACCTCCAGGAGAAAACCCTCCACTTCTTCCCCATCTCCTTCGGCAAGAAGAACTACTACATAGTCTCCATCCCCAACAGCTGCTATTACATATGCACATTCATCGTCTATGACAACTACCGTGGCAAGTCCCACTCACCGAGCTTCGACCTCTCCATCGAAAGAACCCTAGTTTTCAGATGGTGTTTTCTGTGGCCGGAGGAGATCAGCCGCGGCAGTGCTTACTCCAATCTGTTCGCCTACTTGTCCGACGAAGAGGGCAACGTCTGCTTTTATAGCATTGCCACTGATTCTCCCATAATCGAATCACCCGCCAATCTGACGTCGATGTCTTCTTCAACTCGGAGAAGTTCCAATTCATCGTCCTTGTTGCCGCCAATTTCCCCCATGTATTCATCATAATTCTAACAGAACACAAAATACATATATATGTAGGAAGAGAGAGAGAGAGAGAGAGGAGGGGGGGGGGGGGGTGGTTGAGAGTTGGGTTTGGTGGATGTGGGTTTTTTCCGGATGATGGGAGTTGTAATGTAAGGTCTGTGGTGGCGGTGGTAGAGCAGCAGGGGGGAGAGGGTTTTTTTTTTTGGTTATTGCATTATTTGCACAAGGTTGTGGTGTAAGGTGTAATGTCACATGAACATCCCAAAGTTAGAATTTTTAATTAAAAAAATAAATAAAGACTCAGGGTTGCAGAGGAGTTTAAAGACGGGGTTTGATGGAGTTAGGTTTGTTGCAGTGTGGTGAGAGGGTGGGAGAGAGAGAGAGAGTTTCTTGGGGCAATTATGTCTTTTGGCGTGTCAGAATTTTTTGATTAAAAAACATTTAAAAAATGAGGGCATATGTGACATTTCACTCATTTTTTAAAACTTCGTTAGTGACGGAAAGCTGCTAACAGGGGGGGCTCAGTGTTGCCTTTTTGCAAAGTCTAGTTAATAAAATAAGGGCAAACCTCGGGGGTGTTACTGTAATTTACCCTGAATAAAATAATAAAAGCCTATTATATACATTTACATTTGAAGTCAAATTTCTATTAGTATATCCAAGACAATAGTTTAATTGATGAGCTTCCGTATTTGAATAATGTTAGGATTTAAATATTAAAGTTACACCCTCTTTGATAGTTAAGTTAACAAATGATTATGTTATATGGAGGACTTCAACTCAAGCTTTTAGAGTAGATGGTGGTTAACAAGTTAACAAATAATTATGTTATATAGACTTCAACTTAAGCTTTTAGAAAAGATGGTGGTTAACAAGTTAACACATTATTATGTTATATGGACTTGGGTGTGATTTCACAGTCAAGATAACCAAGTCTGACCCATCGCATGGATGTTAGTGCTTGTGTACTCAGAGAGAGAAAGTAGTCATCACTTGCCAGTGCCACATTTTCTTCAGACTACAAATCAGATTTAGTGGACTTTGACAAATTCAAATACAATGGTGCTAATTCCAGAATGTAAAAAAGATTAGATATGGCTATCTAAATTTCACTAGAAAAACTACGAATTTGCCAATGTTATGGATGTGAGTATGCTTTGTAGACATTCAAACTACTAAAATTTACACTCCATTATAACATGATAGGTAAGGAGAAAACAGAAACTGCTCTGATTTCCTTCAAACTGCCAATTTGATTGGTGAATGGACTTCGGTTCCTCTTGACCTTGCCTATACCAAAACACCAGCATTGAGCTATTGAGATATTACTGAACACCCAATGACAAGAGTATAAAGGCATTGAAAGGGTAATGAAATCTCTAATGATGTCATTGGTGAATTTGACAAGTTTTCTATGGTCATAGGATAACTGCTTTGGACTTTGTTGATAACAATTATGCATTTCCTCAAAAAGGAGCAAGAGATCAACTCCATTAGGGAGGTGGACTTTAAACTCTAAGCCATAACATGCCAAGCAAATTCTACAATAACATAGATACCACTGCTAAAATTATAAAAATATACATCCTAGTAAATGCAAGAAAGACATGATTTTGATGCAGCGAATATATTTGAGCCTTTCCCTGGACCTACAGAACCAAGTTGGAGGCCACCATTTCATATTATTATCAACTATCTAAGTCAAACTCTCCCAACTTAAACTTTTAGAGAAGTTGTTCGTTAACATAGTATAAATGAGGTTCTTGACCTGTCATGGAGAAAAGTCTGGCCACAGTGAGGGGACATATTGATGGCACAAATAATATATATAAAAAACAGACAATTACCAGTGTAGTCCATGTTAATTGAGAGTGTTGGAAGGGACGAATTGGATACAGACATAACTATGGCATTATTTGTACAAAGTGACTGCCCACTAAACTTAGCCATGTGTTTTCAATGCTCAACAACCCAAACTTTTACCACCGCACCAAGCAATGGCTCCTATGTTTGTAATATAGATACTAAAGTTAAACCTTCCATCCAACTTTTAGCACGGGGCTGTCAAAAAATCTCATAGGAAGATTTTTCGTTCGACTATAGCAATCAAGCTGATAAATTCGATAAACCATCAAATGCAAGAATTCTGATGCATCTCCCAACTTATGAAGATACCTTCATGGACGTTACATCTAAGCATTAGCTCACTCATGCAAACCACACTCCAATGCATTAACTCCTTCCATTAAGCCAGTCAAGAGTACTAATTGGTTTATTCTATTCTTCTCCCAGACCATAGGAAAATTGTATATAATATTACAATCTGTCAACGATATACCTGGCTTCCTCAATAATCCACCAATGCATGAACACGTTTTCTAAACTTCGAAGTTTGACGATATGGGCATGAAGGTAATTGTGTTTTATGTGACCCATATTGGACCAAACCTAACGAAGAGTGAATGTCTTGATCCAACATTGACATAACCAGGACAAATCTAAACATTTACATTTGTGTCACATGCACACGCAAACCATGGCCATAAGAATGGGGTGGGTTAGGTTTTCATGAGGAATGCGACTAAACGCATGCTAACACAAAATCTTTGCAATCTTGTTTAAGTCATCTTTCAGCCACTTAATTCCTATATAATCTTGAATAGCTCTGTCCAATTTATTGACTGATTTCAAACATAACAACTCGTTATTTGAAAAAGAATAATATTATTTATAGGCAACATACTTCAGAGATCAACCACCTTCTGGAAGTTTCTTTCTAACATGCAAGCTCGGTGAATAAGGGGCGCTACTGTTTGGTCAAAGGTAAAAATCTGGGCCACTGTTTGGTCAAAGGTAAAAATCTTGGCTGCCAAGCATGAGAACAGGAGTTGAGTTTAAGATCTAAAAGTTAGGTTTGTATCCAATGAACTCCCCCACGTCCCAACACTCCACATGAGAGAAAATTTGGTTAATGGCCATAATATGTAGCCTCGGTAAACACTTGCCTTCTGATGTCTTTGCAAGGCTTCATATCTCTTAACGGCCATGACATGTAGCCTTGGTCGCCCAGGGACAGGAAAAATCTCATAACTAACAATCAGATGTTACATAAATTTGGAAGCAAACTGCTGCCCTACCAAATGTTAAACTTCTTTTTGATCATAAATTATCAAACAGGAAAAAGAAAACTAATTCTCTCCACATCCAAAACAAAAGAACTACCGAGAAATTGAAGTTGAACTTTTCTGAGACGTATGATACTTTTCATGCTTTCATGAAGATGAAATCTCTACTACTGGAAACAGACACGCATGGAATTGCTTAGGTGTTAAATGTGGCATATAAATACCTGCACTTCGTTGCATCTATATACGGGACGCTTTTTAGCAGTAGAGTTTTCAGATGCCAATTTAGCATGGATTGGCCCCAGTTCAGAGATAAGCTCTTTATGTCGAGGAAGTGCAGGCAAGTAACACATTTTCACCTGTGCGAACAGAGTGGAAGAAAATATAATTAGTTTTGAAAGTTTCAGGTGACTAGTAAGGCAGTCAACACACAAAATATACGATAATACTTCAACAGATTCCTGAAGAAAAGATTCATATAGCCATCTTAAAACAGTTGGGAAAAAATCTTAGTTTCGTTTACGCTTTCTTAAGGCGAATGTATGTATTCCACAATCAGAAACTTCTTTTACAGAACCAGAAACAACTGCAAACCATAGAAACCTTGCTCCTTACATCTATGTATCAAGAATTAGATGATGCAGTGTAAATACGAAACAAAATGAGCATAGAATTAATCATTTTTGCTAATAGTGCCGCCTGAAGCAAAACAGGAACAAAAGAATGTTTTTGTAGAATTCTCAATCACGACCATTGAACTCTATCAATGCCACAATATCACTTTTATATAGCTATATCCAATCATCATTTCATCCTAATAACAAGTTTAACAAGCAATGCATGTTACCCAGCTTAATAAGCCTTGCAATAACAATGATGATTATTACATAAGATAACATTAAGAAAGATGGTATTAGTAACATGGGAAAATAGAAGAACAAATCAACAAACTAACAAAAATATATTCTTCATACATCAAATCTTGGGAAAAATATATTCAATGGCAAAATCTTCTAATCCAGGTTCATTGAAACAATATACTACATATTTCAAATTTAGAAGAACTGGGACAATTAATGATTATCCCAGCTGGCCAAATTTCCAAAATAATTGCACAACTAACGAGCTTGACACCAAATACTTGACCATAAGGTCATTAATAAGGAAACAACCAAGATGGGTGCAGAACTAACAAACCCGGTCTTTGACCACATTAACATGAACACGATTAGAAGCTTTTGTCTTTAAATCTGCTGGCATCAAATCTTGGGAAAAATATATTCAATGGCTAAATCTTCTAATCCAGGTTCATTGAAACAATATACAACATATTTAAATTTAGAAGAACTGGGACAATTAATGATTATCCCAGTTGGCCAAATTTCCAAAATAATTGCACAACTAATGAGCTTGATACCAAATACTTGACCATAAGGTCATTAATAAGGAAACAACCAAAGATGGGTGCAAGAACTAACAAACCCGGTCTTTGACCACTTTAACATGAACACGATTAGAAGCTTTTGTCTTTAAATCTGCTGGCATCAAATATTGGGAAAAATATATTCAATGGCTAAATCTTCTAATACAGGTTCATTGAAACAATATACAACATATTTAAATTTAGAAGAACTGGGACAATTAATGATTATCCCAGCTGGCCAAATTTCCAAAATAATTGCACAACTAATGAGCTTGACACCAAATACTTGACCATAAGGTCATTAATAAGGAAACAACCAAAGATGGGTGCAAGAACTAACAAACCTGGTCTTTGACCACATTAACATGAACACGATTAGAAGCTTTCGTCTTTAAATCTGCTGGTTTATGTTGTATGCCAACCTGCAAAACAATGGACACAAAAGGTTATAAATAAAAACAGCGGCTTGTGACGTCTTCTCGAAAATGAAATCACCACGAGTATATCAGTTCTTATTACTTAACAAGGATGTACTTCTCCAAATTATAGAACCTGTTTGGGGAAGTGTCACCGTAGGGATATTGTAAGGTTTGAGAAAGAATGCCAGTTATATTAAAATCTCAATAAAGAAATCTATGCAAAAGATGACATTTCCTAAAATCAGTTTATAAAAGTCACTGGAACAAGCTAGCAAATCTTAAGCTCCCAAGTCAATGGCAAAGCTTAAACAATCCGACCATGGTGCAAAATAGGTTGCAAAGTACAAATGATATGATTATAGTTTACACTCAATTTATAAAACAAACAAGAATAAAGCAAAAAGGATCAGAGACTCACGATGAAAGGGACAGGAGCATCTATAAAATCAATCATCTTCCCTGGAAGAACCTGCAAAAAGATCCAAATGACTTTAAAGAAAGCCCAGGGTGTTGCTTTGTTTTTCACGTGGCATATTTGGAGGCATAAAAATATGAGGACCTTTAATTGAGAGGAGCTCTTTCACACCCTTTTTTGGAACCTTATAATAAAGAATTTAACATCAAAAGAAGAAGAAAAAAAGATCCTGATAAACAGACACTGTAAAACCGTCCCAAGGCTGTATCATTTTCCAACTCAAAAGCAATCTATCCCAACTCAACCTCCCCAATGGGTCTTTAGAGCCATATAATGCACCACAAAAATAAAACTAAAATAGTTTCCTTCCACACTGGCAGACTATGAAGTACGGACATGGGACACAGGTACAATATGACACAGACATGGTGATACGGAAAATTTAAAAAAAAATAGGACAAGGACACGGCAAGGATACGGCAATAAAATAATATTATAACTTTTTATTATATATATAAAAAATATTTTTCCCTCAATTTCTTATAGGCCTAACCCATTTAAATTTTAGTTCCAGCCCACAAACCATATTTTTTAAAAAAACAAAAGGATCCACAACCTAACTCCATTAAAATACGAAATATATAAATATATATAGTATATATTTAACAAAACACAATATTTGTAGTCAAATAGACGGTGAAAGAAGATAAGATGCTTATCTCCACATCACTAACGTCGTTACGTCTCTCTAATCCCTCTTATCTCTTCATCAGTTCATCCCTCTCTCTTCATCTCACTTATTCATGGCTTTCTACTCCCTTCCTTTCGACCGATCCTCTCTCATCCCCTCTTTTTCTTCACAATCTTTCTCTTTTAATTATATATATATATATATATATATGATTTGAAGATTTACATGATACCCACATCAAGCGTCAAACAGATCTTCATCACACAATCGGGTGCTCTCTCCATCTTATTCCTCTCTCTCTCTGTTTAAAAACGAAAAGTGCTCCAGCGTCTCCCAGCCGTGTCGTAAAAAATAAAAAAAGGGACACGCTGAAGGAATGTCGGACACGTGTCTGACAACGGTACGAGAGGCCTTTCAGCCGTGTTGGTGCTTCATAGCTGGCAGACAACTGTAATGGAAGTAAAAAGTACACAGGCAATGGCGCATGTATGAAAAGCCCAAGAGATTGGTACAGCAATAGAAAGAGGTAGTTCTGGTGGAGAGTGGAAACTATTTCAATGTGTGTGCGTGTCAATCTGGTGTGCAACAAAGCTCCTTCCTCATGATAGTCCTAATAAAATGTGTATATATATAAAGGGAAGCAGGTTAGTGTTGGTTGTGGCTCAAATTCTGGCGGAGAATTCCATTCTACCGGTGAGTGAATTAGTTTCCTATTTCAAATTGGGAAGTTGTTCAGCAAGATTGATATGGAAATTCTTCGGTAGGCAAATTGTCCACAAGGAATTGGTGTGAAGACTCTATAAATAGAGATTGGTGTGAGAGATTAAGAGAGAGAAAAAGATAAATAATTGTAGAGAGAAAAAGTGTGTTGAGTTTGAGGAGAAAGAGTGTGTAATCAAATTTTGAAGTAAAGATGGTCGTTCTTCGCCCGTGGACGTAGGCAACTTGCCGAACCACTAAATCTTGTTTTGCTTGTTTGTGTGCTTTTATCTGTTCTATTTGCCAATTGTGTGTGTGAAATCCTAACAGTTAGAGGCTATCAAATTTGATTAAGTAAAATCTTTTGCAGTGCATTAACTGATCACCCTGAAGATTTGAATCAAATATATATATATATATATATAAGCATTTTAAGGGAAAGGTAAGGAGAAAAAAGCTGATCGGTCAAAAGAAGTAATATTATTATCTTCTTCAGAAAAAATATCACACAGAAGCATGCATAGACCAGACGTGTGAGCATGCACATCTGGATTCATGTTTGGTCGTGCTTTGTAGTTTATGGAACAAGCACATACCAAAGCAACATGCATAAAGAATACCCCATATATATATATATATATATATATATATATTATATAATACATGTACAAGCACACACAAGCATATCAGTTGAAATTCTTGAAAAACTACAACAACCGAAGGCAGGAAAAAAGGAGAAGACACACACACAAAGTAAGATTTCACTGGGCAACATATCTAGACTTAAATTATGTTTTGAGGAAGAAAACATGTTTAACATATCTGTGGAAATTGTCAAGGTTCAAATGACATTTACTGGCTTGAAAATTTTCAAACAGACAAGCAGTGTGCTAAATGTTAAAGTACTTACTGGAAGTAACAAGCTCTGCCATTCAAATGGACGGATCAAGGGAATAAGAGATAGCACTATAGCTGATAGAACACCCTGCATGGATTAAATTTGTGATTTAAAAAGAAGAATGAATTTTTTTTTCTATTTATTTGTTTATTTTTCCTTTGTCGATGATGGTGGTGTCGGGCACCAGCGGGCACATCTAGTCCTCCCTTGCCACATGCATCTGACAATTACTGAAAAAATTCCCTTGCGGTGGCTCCAAGGAGATTCGCACTCCCATCCTCCAAGATGTGAGGTAAGAGTTTTGCCACTGGGTTATTTCCTAGGAGTTGCAAAGTAGTACTTGCTTATGATGTCTAAAAACCAACATTAACAAGGAGATCAACACTCCAGATTGACATTATTACTCTGAAATAAAATTACCAGATTAGGGCACACTACTACCACTTGTTTTTCCAGTAAAACCCCCGCTAGCAATGCCAGAACCTGGAAGAAGCATTATTCATCATATTCAGACTCAATATGAAAACACATGGACCACATTAGCTGCAACATACATGTTCAAAATACTAATACTAAATATTTCTTTCACATATTTAAACTGAAAAGTCTGCAATGACGGGAAAAAAAATAAAGTCAGTGTTATGCAGGAGAAAAGAAATGAAACAATTACTGAAGTGATGTTGTACAGTAGCAATACTATAGCGTGAACTGTTCACCTTACTTTAGTGCCACATCATCATGCTATGATAACATTATTATGTAGGGGTTCTGACCTTTTATCTCTCTTTTTCATTTGTTATAGTACAGTTACAATTAGAGATATTAACTATCTAGAATTTGATATTATTTGAACTCATAGTGTTCTTTTCTTATCAATAGAATTTCTAACAGCCTTGTAAAGGGACTATTGATCCATTAACAAAATTCTCATCATGCTATGATAACATTATTATGTAGGGTTCTGACCTTTTCTCTTTCTTTTTCATTTGTTATAGTACAGTTACAATTAGAGATATTAACTATCTAGAATTTGATATTATTTGTACTCATAGTGTTCTTTTCTTATCAATAGAAGTTCTAACAGCCTTGTAAAGGGACTATTGATCCATTAACAAAATTCTCCTTTAGCTATTTTGTTCATTCAAGAACACTGACACTTGCTCATTTTAACTAGTGGTGTGCACGGTTCATGTATCCCTAAAGCTAACCAAGCTTAGTCAGTTTCCAAAAAATGGTACAGAACCACCAAACAGGCAAAGGAACTGAATCAAAACAGATATGAAGATCATTTGAACTATAAAAACTCCCAGCAAACAGAACTTCGAAAGTAATCCTCCTACAGCAGTAAGAAGGACTAGAATCACTCCGATCACCATTGCAGCCTACTAGATTTATAAAGGGAAATCTAGGAAAAGGCAAAAGAAAAGTACACAAACTGATAATATTACTGATAAAGACTAGTTACAGAAGAGAAAATGGGCTGTACTTTTATAATACAACCAAAAATGACATCCAATCTTCCATAGACAGACTTTGGAATCCCCATTCAGCATTAATAACAGCTTTTCATTTTCCAAAGTAATCTCTTCATAATTGCAAAGCTTAATTATTACTTAGTATTCAAAAACAAGAATGACTCTTTGATTTCTTCGAGACACTTTCTAAGACATCATTAATATTTGCATCAAAACCCTAGTGCAAAATTGTCTTACCTTGCATTTTAGAGGGGTATATATACATACATACATATATATAGATATATATATATATAGAGAGAGAGAGAAGAGAAACAAAGCCTAAGGGAAAAAAGAAGAAGAAGAAGAAACTAAGATATAAGTAAAAAAAAAATTATAGATAGAGAAAAGGAGAGAGAAGGCTCTGTTCTATACATAGTTAAAAATCTTAAAGGAAACCTTCAAGAAAGAATAATAATGAAGTTTGGAAATGTTTCAGATCTGAGACTGAGAATGACAGGTGAGAGGCCAAGAGCAACATCTCTAAACAGCAACGCCTGTAGTTTTGAATTTAGAAGTGAGAAAGCAACTAGGTGGCGAAGACGGAGATGAAGAAAATTTAGGGTTTCTCCTAATATTTAATGCCAGTGTATGGAGTATGACAGTGAGATTTCACTGCCAATCACACAAAGACCTCTCATTTAATTCAATATATAGCTTTTGACGTTTCGGTATTGGGCTGTTTCAGACTTTCAGATAACCCGAGCGCTAAACCCAGCATTGAACCGGCATAGACTGTTGACACAGTTCCAATAATTTGGAACTGGAACCAAACCAAGACAATCATTATGGAACCAACACAACCCATGGAGACCAGGTTGGTTCAGGTCACAATTGAGCCAGTTAATTTGTGTTCCCCTAGTTTTGAGCACCCTACTGGGCTCTACCTCTGTTTCCCTTATAGAAACTTACAATTCAACATAGATCAAATGAGATGTGCTCATTCTTAAATTATGAAAGCATCAGATTTAACGAATACATGTCCAACTCAAACTCTCCTCCAAATTTAAAAAATTAAATAAAAAAATAAAAAATCTAGTTCAGCATATCTTAACATCAAGTGGATTGATTAAAAATAAAGTCTTCCTAGATGTTGCAAAACTTGTATCTTGCCACAAAGCATTTATCTCCTTGTATATGTGATTTGGCACAGTTAACCTTCTATTCTTCAATAGTATCAAGTATAAAATCAACTTTCCTTTCACGGGATTCAAATGATTTGGCTATTAGTCACACTACAATCACCCATTTCATTAAATACTATTTATGATCCTTCTGATGAATAAAAAATTGATCTGTAGTAATTCAGAAGTGGCAGTAAGCAATTGAGAGAAAAGTTGGGGAAAAAAAATTAATATTTGACTAAATATACTGAGATATATATACAAATCTGCTCCAAAAATTGTTGCTACATGGCACTAGCAGAAAGGCAAGAGAACATTTATCACTATCCAATAAATACTATCAACCACATAATCACTTGCAGTAAATAATATTTTCCCCAACAATTTAAATTTTTTTAAGAAACCATCTTGGTAACACGGTAGATAAATGATATTTCTATTCCTTAACTATTAGTTTTTAGGAAAACTTTAATATTGTTTGTTATCAAGAGAGGAACATATTTTCTTTCTATTTGTAGGCTGCATATATATATATATGGTTTTTTTTTTTTTTTTTGTTGCTAGAAAAACCCCTTAACCACTTTAACTAGGGACATAAATTTTTATGCTAACTAAAAATAAAATTTCCACATATGACATGTCTCGCATATGGTATTGTTAACCAATCAGATTCACTGTGTGAGCTACTTTTCTCACCTTCACTTAAGCCAAGACATTAGAAGCTTTTATTTACTTATTTATTTATTTGAGTATTTTGTTTAATAACTTCAAATAATGTATCTGTACTTACTAAAATTTCTTGAATTCTTTTATTATAAATTATAAGCAAGTTGGTGGCAACAAAGTACAATAAATATCAGAAGAACTAAAAACAGATAGCAAGAAGATGCCATATATATATATAAATCTTTTGCTGAATGAAATCATATTAATATAAAACGTAATAAATCTCTGGTGTCATATTTTGGGTTTTAATTGTCCCATCACTAATTAACGTGATAGCACTCTTATCTTTGATGAATTTGGAAAGAAAAAAAAAAAGGTTCTGCTTCTATTCAAGGGTAAATTTCATGTTTCCACAAGGGGGCAAAAAAAACTAGCAAAGGAATGTGAAACCGTAGGCTCTGAAGTAACATTTTTGTAATTAACTCTTTTTGCTTAAATTGAAGAACTTCCTAGTCGTCTATATATATATATATATATATATATATATCTTAAACAAATTGATTGCAAAAAAACAGGTGAGACTAAATATGATATCAACCACTTTGTTACTTGAAAGATCATTTAAATCAGATGATTAAAAGACATAGGAACTAATTAACTTGAGCTTATATTACATTGCTGGAAAAGACATTACACTTTCAAGGCAGAGAACTCGACAAATAGTTGCCGTTGTCCATATTGATAGTGCAACAGCTTCCTCGGCACCAGCTAACTTCAAATTAACCTTGTAATGTTTCACCATTTTTAGCAATCTTGATTGGATATGTTTAAAAAAAAGCAAATCCTAACAATAGCCAAACATCATACCTCGGCAGCTTCTAATGAATCCAGCAATTTTCGATCTAGATATTTCTCACTTAAGCCAAGAGCAGAAACTGGAGGCCTCCTATACGCGATGGCCTGAAGATGCTCAAGTGGCTGGAAAACTACTATGCTTCCTCGGGCTGGAAGAGGCATGGCATGATAACCACAAACTATCTGTAGCAGATCATTTTTGTTCTCCTGTAATAGAGATGACAAAATATAATGATAAATGGAAATCAAATGTCACCAACATCAAATAAATTTGAAAGCATATGAACCAACCCTAGCCCATTCTAATATCATCTTATCCCCAGCATCTTTTTCATGGCTTAAAAATATTTCATCATCTTCATCTTCCGATCCAATGCTTTTCACTGAACTGCCAAAAAGCCAACAATATATTAACTGAAATCATACCAAAAGAGAGGAATACATATGGTTAACAACAACATACTTATAGTTATTGAGTAATAATATGTGCCATGAATGACCAAAGAGAAGCCAACGACATTTAAAGCAAAAAACAGATGATTAATAAAAATTTCATCCAAATAAGACTTGTAAGCATAATTCTCCAATACTAATAGATTCCGTTAAGAAATAAAGCAAGATAAAAAATAATTTAAAAAAAAGTAGCACATTAACTCTCACTTTCACAACTACATGTGGATGATAAGAATACCACCTGAACAAGGATTCAGAACTTCCTAGACGCTCCAGTGTATGGCTCCTAGGCCAGGCATATGTTCCGATCTCCGGAGTAGTTTGGCCATTTTCGTAACTTCCATAGATCCTTTCTAAACTATCAGAGTGATTTCCTGAGGCCTCAGATGCAAAACCATCAAAATAATGCAAATTCTTTCTGCCACACTTATATATTTCCTTCGGTTGGATATGATCTGAAGCCTCACTTGCAGTTACACTTTCAGGAGACTGATATTCTTGCCTTAATGAAGAGGACTGGACCTCATCACCTGGTATAATGCCTGCAGCGGCAGCAGCAAGGGCTACTGCACTGTCAACGGGAATCGCAGAAGCCGTCCAATCCGTAAAACAATCCCTGAATGGGTAATCAATGTTCTCATTCATTTGATCGTGTAGTTCGGGGACTGAGGGGGTATAATCAGTAAAAGTCATTTCACTAACAAACTGGGTAATCCGATTTAGACGCTCTGCCGCAATGATGCTGCATCCAAGTAATTACAACAAACAGAAATGTACAAGTACATTTCACAAATTAGTATGTCTATGCATATTAAAGAGAAAGAATGCTTATGTATTACAGAGTCTTCCACAAAAAAATTACAAAATTAATGCAAACCTGTTCAACATCTCATAGTGTAATTCGAAGAAAGGAACTCTTGTTAAAACACAATAACAGCGAGGTGCAGAAACCAAAAGACGACTGCATCCTCCAGATGATTGGGGAAGAGGTGATAAGGCACTTAAGTTAGCCGGTGATCTCTGAACAATTTCTTGTACATGTAAACAAACACCATAAAGTGTCGCATTGTCTGCCCCCTGAACAAAGGCACATAGAATCCCTTCAGAAACTAACTAATATTGTCTCTCGGGCAAATTGATGCGCTACAAGGCACAATCAAAACACAACCAAAACAAAACTCTCACCAAGGAATATTACCAATTCTGAATATGCCAAGAAATCTAGCATACCTTCTCATCATGACAAACACATTAATAAGAATAATTTGAAGTGCCTAGAGTAAGTTTTTCCACAATTCAACAAGTTTACATCAGAGCTTAAAGCAAAAGGCAACAGGAAAAATAAATAACTATCTTTTGAAGAACAACGTAACGTAGCACAAAAATGCTTATGATTTTTAATACATAAAGTAACTCTATCGACGATAAATACCGAACACCATATTAGCAATGCACCTCTTAGTAGTCTCCATCAAAGCTCCCTTCTTATAGGAAGGAACCTTCCATTTTGTCTCCTTAAAGTGATGGACATTCAAACCGACAAAACCTTGTCCAACCCAATTTTTGAGGCTGAACATACCTACATAGTCAGCTCCAATTGATGTTTGCTATTGTCATGTGATATAGCCAAACACTTTTTCCCCGGTAAGAAAAACATCCTCTTTATTACCCTAGGGCTCCTCCTTATGACTTCGCATCCCATTTCTTAAGAAGGCTCGTCTGCACTTAAAAGAGTCCATATGACTATTTAAATATATCCAAAATTATTGACCAAACTTTATTCTAGCAAATGATCCAGCCGCATTCCCTCCATTCTACTCATGTCACCCATCCCAGAAATATCACTCATGTCACCCTTTATTCTACTCTTGCCACTCATTGAGATTTCAAAGGCACCTAGTGTTATATGTTCCTTCTCGATGAGGGCTTCGTAGAAGTAACTTTGCTAGAGATTTAAAAAAAAAATATATATATATATGTTTGGTGGGTGTGTTTCTCAAGTGTCATTTAATGTTTAGATTATTTTTGCTTGACAATATTACCCATCTTCGTTATGTCTCATTTTCACCCAAACCCATCTCATGTGTACCACATTTCGATGGAACTTTTAAATTATCATTAAATACTATTTGCCACATAAAAAAGTAAGACAAAATATGAAGAAATTCAATAAAATGAGAATAAAGTAAATAGAAAAACTAACATACAGAAAGAAGAGAACCTCCAATCCATTACACTGAAACTTGATTGAAGTTCGTAGATTCATTTTCAACTTTTTTTTTTTCAATCTCTAAACGAACCCTAAAGATTAGTTGATCATAAATTTCATCTTTTTAACACCAGTGCATATAAATCCATGAAATTCACCACCTAATGAAGGCTCATGCTTACAGCCCCCTTCCACTCTCTCTCTACCCCTCTCCAACCCTCTTACTCTCTCTATATATCCACGTATATATACTTATATTTTGTGTATAATTATTGATTTAATTGATCAGATCAAAGACCAAATCACTCTCATGGGGTTTTGGGTGATGCTTGAACCAGAGTTGAGGATCCTTTACGCCAACATATTACCGATTGGCCAGAGATGAAATCTGTTTTTACCAATCGATGATAGGTCGAAACAAGAGTAAAAACAGATTTCTCACAAATCTTTGTTAAATTGTTTTTCAACTAAGATCCGTGAATTCAGACTGCATAGGAGAAGATGAGGCAGATTGTGTCCAGAAATTTTGCTCCCTGCGGAGAGAACCAACTGAGAAGATGATATAGAGAGAGAAGAGTTTGCAATGAATCCAGAAATAGGTTTAACTAACAAACAAATATGGGAATTTTGTAGGAAGTCAATCACAGGAAGCATGTCTTATTTTCTTTCCGTCATTCTGTTTTCAAAAACTTCACCAAACACTCTTTATTATTGGAGGAGGACTTCCTGGGCTTAGAAGCCTAGACAAACAGGCCCTAAAGCTTTTGGTCCGGATGGCAAGCACTCGGCCTATTACAAGTGGTATCAGAGCAGACTCAATCCTTGATCTAGTGTCATGCCAAGCGCCTGCATGGAGGCCAGGTCGCTACTGGGTCCTTCCACAATTAGGGTGGACGGATAGGTAGGGTGGTTCAACCACAACGACAGTGTTATGAGTTCGAGTGGGAGAGAATGTTACGAGTTTTTGTCCCACATCAGAGCCAGATGAAGAGAAGGACTAATAGGGTGAGTATGCACACCACCTAATTGCTTAAAACTTTTGGGTTAGATGGCAAGCCAATTATAGTTGGTATTAGAGCAGACTCAGTTCCTTATCCCAATGTCATGCCCAATGCCCACACAGAGGTGCCCAGGCCTCCCGCCAGTAGGGTGGCCCGATTGCAACAAGGACGTCACGGGTTCAAGTGAGGGAGAATGTCACGGGTCCCCATCGGATCGGGTTGGGTGTTCATATAAAGAATATAAAGAAGGGTAGGCAGCACCATTTAACAACTTAAGCTTTATGGTTGGATGGAAAGCAACTGATCCGTTACACCTAACCACTGCGGTTTGGGAAAGACTGGAATAGCAGAAGTTTCACGTGGTCTTCCCAAACTCAAGTCATTCTATTGACAGTCCTACAATGTGAAACATCCCCTCTTTTTACTCCCCCACCTGGTAAGCAAAAGTTTTCAAACTGTTGACAGGCTGTAATTTTCCAAAATGCCCCAAAATCATATTACACTAGCCAAAGAAAAACAGAACCACCAACACATCTACTGCCATTACAATCACAATAATCATGCGTTTATGCGCCAAACACCCATAAAGCCACCCCAACCACCCTCCCCAAGATTTCACACATACACCCATTATGCAACTGATGAAGAACTTTAAGCAAGGCATCCTTTCATAGTAAACAACATGACCTTTAGATTTATATTCCCATTGCACCCTGCCACTGGTTGTTAGCAAATTTAGGAACTCCCATCAAGACACCTGAACTGGTCTCTCAATCCCTCAATTGGTCACTTTCACTAAGAAATTTGAGAAAAAAATATGATACAATTCCAAAATTAGACACTAGCATCCTGTATGCCATTTCCACTATCCCCTAAAGAAAAAGGCATGGTTTTAAGTATTAACATCCTCTCCCCAAATATCCATCTGCTACTACTGGTATATCTCATTATCCACATCATTCTATAACCAAGTTACAAGAAATGCCGCCTCTAGATATGTTTTCTTTACCAATTCTCATCTTTAATCTTCTTTCTAGCAGTCATTGTGTTTAGTTTTTTTGCTAGTTCGAATATTTAAGCGCTAAAATACATAAATGGAATGTTAATCTTCTTTCTAGCAGTCATAATCTTTGGGTTTTTTTGCTAGTCCTAATATTTAAGTGCTAAAATACATAAATCGCATGGCACCAATAGGAGATCAAGAACATGTCATTTTCCTCAAAAATAGTAGTAGTAATAATAATAATAACAATAATAATAATAAGGCCTAGCAAAACAGATTCCTCTTCCAATCACATCCCAAAATCCCAACCCAACCCTAATGTTGCCCTCTACCTAAGAAGCACGGACACGGATATGGGACACGGATATGACACGACACCGACACGACGAGACGGCAAATCCAAAAAAATTAGGACACGGACACGGCGGGTACATGGCGAATAGTATATATATATATATATATATATGATGTAGTACTTTAAAAATTACCGAGTGTAACTATTTTTCATCAACCTCACAATTGAAAAAAAACACAAATCATAACTCATAACTAATAAACTATAAAAGAACAATGTTGTAGAGTTATAAAACCAAATAAAAAACAAGACATTAGAATAATAACTAGTATCATCTAATCATCATTGCAACTTTACTCCAAATACAAAAGCATAGACAGAAAGGACTATTAACATTCATGACTGTTTAATATTTAGGACTTTACTGTTAGCACTTAACATTCACAAAAACCTAAAGGCTAGTCCCCAAAAAAGATACAAAAACAAGT
>JAOTQH010000001.1:8048040-8061036 GCA_025631255.1 Cornus kousa | reverse complement strand
ATCTTGCTTATATAAAAAAACAATGGCTTCATCATCACGAGATATACCTGTCTCCGAGTTTATTTCTCTATTGAATTGGTCAGATTCAGATGGGGAAGATATTTTTGAAATCTATCGGAAAAGAATGAACGATGTGAGGAGATTATTATTGTCTGATAGGGTGCGGACATTCTTTCAACCTCGTAAGATAAAGTATATTAAACGTGATCGAGAAGATGCAACACAACGGCTATTCCGAGATTACTTTACTGAAAATCCGATTTATCCACCAAACATATTTTGTAGAAGGGTTCGGATGCGGTGATAATTCGGAATTATAAGATTGGTTGAGATGGGGGCGAAAGAATGAAGGTGGAGGATCCATGGAGATGAATATTAAAAGAAATATTGAGAGAGATAATTGTTGAAGATGATAATTGTTAGTAGAGTTGAATCAGTATTTATAGTGTTTTTTTTATTAAAAAAATAATAATAATAAAAATAAAAGAACCATTTAAGTGAAGAAAACTATTCAATGATAAAAGAGCCATTGAGATAAATTAAATAGCCTTTGAGGAATGAAAACAAATCACTGAAAAATTGAAAAACGAGAGAGAGAGAGAGAGAGAGTTGTATAGGTAAAGGGTATAGCTGATCTTGTTAAAAAAAAATAAAAAAAATACATTGATGCCTAGAGAAGAGGCCAGATAGGAGCACATAAAACATTTTAAACAAATGAATAGAATATATTCATATGATTCTTCATCTGTAGACAATAGGAAAGATAGGAGTAGGTGGGACCACTAAATTCAAACTTCATCTTTTGCCCATACCATCCCTTCTCATTACTTTACAGAAATCTTATCTACTTTGATCTGCACCCTAGATACTCTAAGTAAATATATCACCGTTTTGCTTATATGTCAACTTGTTATTGGCGGAGGCCAGATCATGTAATAATTTCTTGCATGGCCAGATCATGTAATAATTTCTTGCATGGAGTTGGTGATAAGCTGATGAAAACTTTGAATGGTATTTTGGCTTAACCCATTTTCGCAGACTCCTTGTTAAACTGTGAACAATTCAAACCCAACTTGTGTAATCCAAACTCAACTTGGATTGAGCAAATTCAAGCTGAACTTGGATTATAACACTGACTTTCTAACTTATATAATAATTGTAATTGAACCAGGCAAAGTTTGATGATCTTCCTTCCTCGTTAGGTGAAATGTTTAAATATCATATATTTTTTTTCAAATATTTTCAGTTTTTCATTGACAAAATTATTCCTTCAAAGACAATGCAAAGAATGCAAAGAATTTGCATGATTTAGTCATTCCTTCAAAGGTCACAATAATTTCAGGAAAATAACAAAAAGAAATGAAGACATGGTAGAAACATCTCATTAAATACCACCCATGAAATTAGATCTATTTCCCTCCAATGTTTGCAGTATACATCTGAATTCACCATCCAAATAATACATTTCATTCTTTAGTAAAACCATAAAAAGACCAGAAATAAGTGACACATAAGTCATGCTCTAACTCTTACGAAAACGATAATAAAAATGTACATATACTTGTGCCATGCTGAGCACCGGGTGAGACTAGGCTATGCTCGTAGAGTTTCAAATAAAGGACAAGATAGAGAGCGAGTCATCAAATTCCGAGTTTCCAACATCCTCAGAACTTGTCTAAAAGCATCAACAGATGGTATCGAAAAATGCAAGACATGAATGGAAGGAATGGGAATTTACAAGGGATGCACTTCCAAAGTTTGAATGGGCGAAGCAAATTCAAACCACGTATTTACAAATGCATCAGCAGATTAAAATGATAAAAAAAAATATAAAAATAAAAATAGAAGCCATATAGAAACAGATTCTGTTATTTCAATTCTCCTGCTCAAATGAGCTTCTCAGGCTGTATATTCTTCGAACGCTTTGGTCCCCATATACGGATTGTTTCATCATCACTTGCTGATGCTAACATTTGAGGCTTCCTAGGGTTCCAGCTCACACAGTTCACTGTCTTCAAATGGCCAGACAGGACCTCAATTGGATTTGAACTTCGTCGGTTCCAGATATAGACCTGCTTGGGTAAACAGAAAATTTTCACTTCGGCTTGCTGGAAAGTAAAATATTATAATTTTTTATGTGAGTGCTGGTGGTTCCATAATTAGGTTCTTCATTTGATAGACATACTTAAATTCATGAATTTTAACAAGTCAGGCTAGCAAGCTTAACTGAGGAACTCGGTAAAAAGCATACCTGTGAATTCTCACTGCCACTGACAATAAAGGAGCTATTTAAGCCACCAAAGCAGGACCGTATCACGTATTTGTGTTGCTTGTGACCCTCGTACTTCAGTGGTTTCTCCCATTTCCCAGCAACATCCCACATATGGATCTCTTGGCTGTTAAGGTTGACTATAAAAACCTTACTATCTCCTGATACAGAAAGGGACGTGATCGGGTGCTCCTCGGAGATGACCCGCTCAGCATTTGTTCCCACATTTAATATCCGAATTTCTTTCTCAGAAAATATGCTGATAAGATTTTCTCCATCTGGTGTCACAGCAAGATCCAAAACCTTGGGCATCCTCATCCCTCTCCATGCCTTAATCTCGTTACCCTCACAGTCCCACATGTAGATACCCTTTTCAGGATCAGAGCTGCCACAGACGAGTCGCTTTGAGTCAGGAAACCAAGCACATGAGCTAACCATGAAGCCCCGATCGCCAAAAGTGTGCTCGCCAAAAGTGTGCTTGCATGTACCTGTTTCCACATCCCACAATTTAAGGACTTCTGCATTCCCACAAGTGAGCAACATCAAGTCATCAGGGCTCCATGAAACAAAGGAAACTGGTTTCTGGTGGCTTCTTAGAATGTGCTTCAATGCCACCTTACCATCTTCAAGCACCTTGAACAAAAAAAAAAAAATCAGAATCGAATTAAAAAATTGAGGCATATTTGAAGCATGTGATTTTAAATTTTGAACTTCAAAAATGGAAACACAGACCATGAAGCACTAATAATAAATCAAACACTATACTGATTTAACATTTAACACCATAAGCATACATGTGTTAATCTGAAAACGTAGCTAATGTACGAAAGGGTCATTGATTAGTGCAACGGTAAAAGCTCAGGCTGACAAGCACGAGTACGCAGTTTGAGTATCAAAACAGAAACTTCGTCAAAATTATGCCAAAGGCCCCAAAGTTGTGTCTATCTCCAGTTTTCTCTTCCTAGTTCCTCACATAGGCAAGACATACTCTAGGTATTGCATTTCTGATGTACTATAATAAAGTTGAAAATTTTGACCCAAACTTATCAACATCCATTGAACTCCATGGATTACAAAATCAGGTACTAATATACTAAGTTCTTTAGTCAACAAAAAATAAAAACAACACACACACAGATAGATTCACTTGTAAAAAAATAAAAAAAAAGGAAAGAGAAAAATCAGAGTCCAGGACACCCAGCATTTTCTAGTTTTCCAGGTAAGTTTTAGAGTTGCCAATGCTTGGACCTTCAATTTTATCTAAATTAGAGGCATATATTTTAGGACAACTAAACTAAATTACTAATGTCTTTTAGGTCAAAAACTTGGTTTTTTGTTCTAGCAAAGCATATAAAATTTGAAACAATGCAATATAAACATCTATCCAACACCAAATGCCTTCATATTATTTGATAATAAGTAATCTAAATTATCAAGATAACATGCAGGCCTCACCTGATCTGGCAGTTGGAGTCACTCAAGCCACTAAAAGATTAAGTGTCCAACCAAAAGGTGCTTGGTTAAGAAGTTTTAACTTCCTGAACAAGGTCCAAAACAGTACAAATATGAAGTTATAGTTAGTCTCCCAATCTCTGGTCTATGACATAAAGATGGATTTAAAGAATATTCAAAGAACTTCTATTTAGTTCCACGGTCTCTGGATCTGCCATTGGAGTGTTTGATCATCGCAAAATGTATCTAGTTTTTTGGGATCATCTTGTGTATGCAGTTCGCCAGTTCGACTTAAGTTGGAAAAAATCCTTCAGTTCAAACTGGTACTGTCTCACAAGAACTGCAAGTGTTAGAGAAGATCCCAAGCAATAGATGAAACTCAAATTTTATTTCAGAGAATTCCAAAAATATTACTTCTTTCCCGACTCACCTCCCTGCTTAATATAATATAAAGATCAAACAAGGAAGAGATATTCAGTAAGAAATAAAAGAAGAACGAAGGAATACAACCATATCATTCATGCCATAATCATCCTAAATATAATATAAATACCCAATTCTCACCCCTTGAACAAAAGGAACGAAAATAACCAAACAGAAGAACAACGATTTTGGATGCTTCCTGCACTATATGAAAAGTTTTAGCATTCGAATTTAAAAAAATTCTCAAATTTCTCTGCTCCATCAGAACCCATAGGATGAAATAAGGACTGCTTTGCATAATAGTCTTCCTAGACAAACACCTTCATATGCCATCTGCTATAAGATCCCCAAAGGAGAAGAAAATACTCGATGAACTCAGGAAAAAAATTAAGTACTTAAGTTGTTTGGGGGTCCATCACTATTTTGTCATCCAAACACAAGCTACATGGTTCCAAAAAATATAATAATAATAATAAAAATGTTTGATGTAAATAATCAGTGTCAAAATTAATTGGGTAAAGTGCAATAAACCCCCCTGAATTTTACTCTCTCCCAAGAAACCCCCCTAAACTTCTATATTTACAATAAACCCCCTAAACTATTTCCTTTTCTACAAAAAAACACCAGGTGACACTATTTCGGCGCCTAATCACCACCTGACCCAAGATATAATTTCAAAATGACCGAGTTACCCTTATTACTATTAAGAAAATAAATAAATAAAAATTCCAAATTAAAACGTTGTTTTTAACCCTAATTTTCTTCACAAGTCGCCATTGCCATCAGCAACGACCAGTCAAGTGCGTGCTCAAGCTCGCCGGCGTTAGTGTCGTCTTCCTCAACATCGACGAAGTTCCCTGCTATCTCCTCTGCCACACCCATGTCACTTGTTTCCCAATTTTCTGATTCCAAACAGTTTCCGATGGATTCCCGAAAGACCACCCATGCTACAACGATTGATTCATACTTTGATGCTTTGGAAGCCGTGTCTCCTAGAGATGCTAACCTCCGATTCTTCCAATTCTTGACGCCAGGGGTCAGGTCACGTGCATCATAGAGGATAGGATCTTTGATTTATCTCTTGACTCTACCAAAAAATTGTTCCCTTGATTTATTTTGATATGATCAGCCTTTGCTGCGTCAAATTCATTTTGTAGGTCAAATCCTTCAACTTAAAGGTGAAGTTGAAGCTGTGTTGTCAAAGTCTCAATTTTGCCAAAATAATTCTATAACAGGTTATGTGTGTGTGTGTGTGTGTGTGTGTGTATTTTATATGGGCATAAACCATCTTACTCGAAGATGGATGTAACTTCTTACAATTGTTCATTTTCTATTCTTTATAATATAAGAATGGCCGAATCATCAATCATTTGGAGAAAAAATAAATAAATAACAATTTTAGGCTACCAAACCCAACAATCGTGGACAACTCAATCATGGCGGCATAGGATTCTGAAGATTCATGCGACAACAATTGCTATGGCTGCCAGGAGAGGATGCGCAGACATTGATTTCGTGATTATTATGGTTTGATTTGCCAAATCGAGTCCTGGACAAAATATCAAGAGTCGGCCGTGATTGTCATTGGCGTTATGGGGGTGGAGATGGTGGTGGTTATGGGGGTATTGGTTGTTGGGTGGGGATGGTGGTGGTGGTTATGGGGATAGTTGGAATGATACGTCCGCATCTGTGCTGGCGGTGGTGGTGGTCCCGCCACGACTGGTTCAAAGGAGAGACGATGGTTGGTAGAGAGAAGATTAGGATATTGGGATTACGAGATTACTTAAATGTCCCTATTATTAATGATGTGGCGGTACATGATGTGGATATTTTTGTCCAAAAATAATGGTGATAAGGTATTTGTGTTGTCACAATATTATTGGTTGTTACTAAAGGGCAATTTTGTAATCCAACATTTCCAGTTAGCTCAGGTGCCGGCAAATTTAGATTTTGTCCTCAAATTATACTTTTTAAATAGTTCAGGGGGCATTACTTAGTTCAGGGGGTTTTTTTGCTTTTGGTTGAAAGTTCAGGGGGGTTTATTGCACTTTACCCAAATTAATTTGGTTTTAGATTATTTTAGTTGAGCCATGCTGCTTTTGGGGTCCTATTTTACTACAACAGTTCATTTGGTTCTTAGATCAAACAAATACACAAGCCCCGATTTCCCTTGAGATGTTTTTAAGCAAGTCATATAGCTTGGATAAATTAGATCATATTCTAGAATTTTATTTTTTATTTAAAAGGTAAGGGATAGAAATTGTTCACACCTCTGAATTATGAATCAAAACACTTATTTATTGATAGATTGTGAAGGATTTATATAAAGTTACACCTCCTCTAAAAGCTTAAGCTTTTGGAGTAGATGGTTGTTAACATGGTATCAGAGACAAAGGTATCGAGTTCAAACCTCACCGTCACCCTAAATAAAAAATTTAAAAACACGTGTTGGACCACAAGAAGGCCACAAGTGAGGGGGCATGTTGAAGGATTCATATATTTAAGTTATACCCACTCTAACAGCGTAAGCTTTTGGAGTAGATGGTTGTTAACAATAGACACTAATCAAAAAAAAAAAAAATAAACAAAACAAAACAATAGACATTATGCAAGTATAAATAAATTTATGAAAAAATTAGCTAAAATACAATAACCAAAAAAATATACATGCAACTTCGACATACTTCATAAAGAATTATGTGATTGCTATAAAAGTTGAATAAAACAATTTTCTTATGAACATGTAAATTTAAATCAATATGGCAAACCTAATACTTCTGTAAAATTATATTTTATAGGTGGAACTGTCACTTTTGTGTGTGGATGTACACATCATGAGCAATATACTCCTTAGATTACTCATGTTATCAATATTTTACCCCTAACCATTAGGAATTCTAAGCATAAAACTATTATTAACTCTTGTAGGGGTTTACTAGTCCTTACAAAATGTCTCCCATACAAAATTCCTTAAGATATATCTTTCATAATATAAATTTCTCAAGCAGAGCAATATTCAGACACTATTAAATGTTTCTACAGCATATTTGAGCAAACTTTTCTTAGGACTGCAAGAAATCAGATCCTAAATAATCAAACAATAAATATTTCCTGCGATGACATTAAACATTGCTTTTATAATTCTAAGGCACATTGCCATAACTCATGGTATACTACTTGAATTGTACCTTCCATATAATGGCAGTGAGGTCACTTGATGACGAGGCCAAGTATTCTCCGTTGTTGGAAAATTGGACACACCAAACTTCATTTCTATGATTGGACAAAATCTGCAAAAACGTGAGGAAGAAAATGAATAGCAGAACAAGAGAACCTAATAATAACTCCATTTTATAACACAAGAGTTTCACGTATTACGATTGACATTTTCCGATGCTGGCTAGAGTTACTAACAGCTTTGAATAGATGTCTACCAATATCAATTCTAATGAATATTTGTCCTCTACTCCTCTAACATATTTTATAACAAACTCACAAAAGAATTTATTTCAAACATGGATTTCAACAAATAATGCATCCCCTAAGCAAAAGAGCAGCATGTCTCTGATGAAACTGAAAATTTCTGAACTGAAAATTCTAATGCAGAGTTAGTATGACTGGAGATGTTAAGTTAATAAAAACAATACATGAAGGCCATCATCAAGGGTTGGTCCCACTAATTTGGAGTGCTGAAAGAGGTGAACTAAGACAAATCTAACCTTCGTGCTTGTTTCTTTAACAGCAGTCTTCATGGCACACTCCCGTCTCCCCAGTGCCTTCATGAATAACAGTCCTTGTGGCTTGACTTAACCTCCCCACGCATTGCTTCCCCAAACAATTGATTTATCTATTTGTTGACTGCCAAGTAGATGCATCTCCCGCTAACATGTTTTGTACTTCACTAGCATACACCAACTCAGATTATTTTTGTCAGTCGCAGTACTTAGATATTGAATCTTGACCCTAGAGGCAAGAGCCAAGTAGCTTTCCCATTACTTTGAGCTATCTTATCATGCAATTTCCT
Source organism: Cornus kousa (assembly GCA_025631255.1). Lineage (NCBI taxonomy): Eukaryota > Viridiplantae > Streptophyta > Magnoliopsida > Cornales > Cornaceae > Cornus > Cornus kousa. The sequence continues at coordinate 8,052,868 of JAOTQH010000001.1, read as the reverse complement.
ACTGCATGCCTGAATCGGGTCTTAGCATTTAGGACAATCTCCACAATCTCAGACTTTGACACCTCGACCCACCAAAGCTGTCCCGGGCAAATACATCTCAATGCCATCTTTCAATAGCAGTACCATCAACGTTCATAAGTCTTGCTACCACCGACGCGCCAACACAAAGTGAGCGTTGTATTGTTTCACTCATCCACCTATGTCACAACTTAGCCACAATATTAACTCCTACTCAGGAAATCAACTTGAAGAGCTGAAACAGAATCAGACATTCATCTTGTAAACGCTGTTTCCCATGCCTAACACACCTCAATTCTACCATGAAGCGCACCGCTGGCAGCAACACCGCCAATCCTGTTGTACTGTTGAATCAAAACCCCCTAAGAAAGAACAAACCAACACCAGAGGTCACCACCACAATGAACTCGCAAGCTGCTATTCCTGACCTTACACCAGCCGCTACACGCTCCATAAGGTACCACAACACCAGCTCTCTCTCCAACGGCCTATCTCACTAGCTAAATTTAAGCCTCTGGATCAACAAGAAATAACCAAGTCATTGCCATTTTTTATCAAACCTCGATACTCACCCTCCTTCTCCGATAGAGATTGCAATTATATGCCATCACAAGGATTATTCTCCTTTATATTTCATAAGTTTCTATGGTAAGAAGGAAGTTCTCAAATTCACATGATTCACTTTTCATCAAATAATTTGAACCACATGGGAAACAAAAACATCACCTTCATAAATTCTCTCTTTTTGAGTACACATAAATGGTACATTGACCTCAAATTGGATGTGTCAACTCACATGAGCAATCATCAACAGTTGAAGAGTGATCACCACTCTGGCTCTAAACAGAGATACATAAAACAATTGTGAAGAGCTCCTAAACTGTGTTAACCACTCTCACAACCGCATTATAAAGTCCTATAAATACAAAGCTAAAAGAGAACCTCATCACAATTATCATTCAATGAATGATTAAGGAGCGTTGAATTGACCTCATGACTCTCCATTTCCACACTATTACTTTTCTAGTTAAGGGTCCCATAACCATGCAAAAAATGTGCACCCATAAATTATAATCAATGATCAGCAGCCTAAGATCGCAACAACACCCTTCTACGTGTTGGCCAAAAGTCGAGGTGACACGAGTCTTGAGCAAGAAACATCTGCACAACAAGAAAGAGGCTCCCCAACCTTGCTGAAATTAACCTAGCAAAAGCATAATCAATTGTTCATTCACTTTACTTGTAACTTAATTTGCTCGGTTTTTATATTTTCTCAAGTTTAAGAATAACTTGGTAATTTTTTAATTTTTTAATTTTGTTCATTGTACTGTCGATCCCTTTTGTTGTTTGGAATTAGTTTAGAATTACAGCAGAAATCCTTTTCTTTTTGTGAATTTACATCAGAAATTCTTTCTTCACTCTTGAGTAGGAATTCCAAATCAAAATTTCCTTTTTTGGGTTGATTTTAAGTTTTTAACTTTATAAAACAAGCATTTTAGATACAATTTAAAGAGGTTGAACAATAAAAAAGTTTATCAGCAAACTCTTGCAGTTTTTAGCGATGACATTGCATTAATCTATGCTAGGTGAGACTCTAAGAAGGATTTTCTTTTTAGTAAGATAAACTTAGTAAGATCTTAAGTTTATCTTCTCTTCTTCTTATTCATTTTCCTCTCTTTTTATTTTAAGTTCCGCAATTTTGTGCAAAACTAATAGCAACAACCAGCCCTTCAACTACCCAAATTTGATCCTGAAAACTTCAACGTTTAATCATAATCCAAACCTAATTGCCACATTCCAAATGGAAAGGCATGGTTTTTCCTCTGTATAGAAACTCTAAAAAAGAAACACTATTTAATCTCATCTCACACCAGAATTAGCCTCAACATCAACCAAGGAAAAAAAAAAAAAAACACAAAACAAAACACTAGTCTACCAGTATTTGATTGTAGGACAACATTAATTTCCGTGTTTTTACTTATATAAGCACAACAAAAGAATTTCAATAAATCCCTACGTACTCCATAAATAGCAATATATCATAAACAAGTTATAAAGTAAGACTCTACCAATCAATCTACATATTACACAAATATAACTTGTCGAAAGAATACATATGAATTTCTATTACACGATACAAACAACCCAAGCTAACATGTATAAGGTTATAGTATTCCATCATGTAATATGCCATAAGCATGTTCCTGGATAAGCAGTTCATTCAGGGAAAAGTAAAGGACTAGAAATTTCCATTGAGCTTTAAAAAGGTACAAAATAACTAGGAAAAAAAAAAGTTACAAAATAGCTAGGAAAAAAAAAAGGTACAAGAGGTAATTTTATGTATAAGATAGTTAACTTAGAAAGGGTCACTGCTCTATGTAATGGTAAAAACTAGGTTTGCCAAGAGTGTAAAAGTACCAACAGGTCAGTGGCCTAGCGGTACAAGGCCCTTACTTCCCAAAGGGAGGAGGTCTAGGGTTTGAGTCTCAGTGGAGGGGTGTGTGTGTGAGTACCAAGAAAGAAAGAAAGAAAGAAAGAAAGAAAAAAAAAAAAAAAAACCGTGTGAAAGCAAGTTCAAGTCTAAGAGAAAAAGTAAATTTAAATTAGAATCTGAACCATTTAAACATTTCAAGCAGAAAATTAAATGTAACAGTAACACTTATTACACCTGAACAGTCTCCGTGGGAATCTGATCTCGACCACAATGATGGTCCTCATAGAGTGAGATTGCCTCAATTGTATTATGGTACACACATGAATCTCTCTGGGCACTAACAGCCATTTCGACCAGATGTTCCAACCTTCTTTCAGGAAGTGTAATAGGTGGTGGAAGCAAATTTTCCATTTCTATTAACAACCTTTCTCGTGATTCACGAATAACATCACCTTCAAATTTACCCAACCGCATTTCCTTCAGCAACATCATTCCCAAAGCAAGGTTGTGAACCTTCTCCCTGCTTACGTGTAATGCAGAAATCTGTTTTTGCAGGACTGCTAAAGCAGAAGAATCATCCCCACGATTCAAACACTCCAACAAACACTGCTTAAACACAAGAAACAATGCCAGCCCTCTCTTTTCATCCATTAAATCCTTAGTTGCATTAAGGCTGTCAATGCAATCATCCCAATCCGCATTCAGAATTCGGGATTCAAGCAATTCAAGTTCTATAGATTTGCATGAAATTCCTGACTCTGATTCCAAACAAGCTGCTGAATTTTCGTACCCTAAAGAATACAGACATTGAATAATAATTCTTACAAATTCATGCTTCTTTATTAAGCCTTTCGGGCCCAGCTTTGGTGTCGGATTATCCATTCACACAGGAATTAGCTGCAATACCTTCAATAATTCCCAGTTATTCCTCTGGCCATTGGTCCAAACTTTTGAAACTAAGGGGGAAAAAACCCTCAAAATTTCCACACAGAAAAAACAAAACCCAATTTTCCAGGGAAATGATAAATGGGAAAAACAGATTTTTGATGCCAAACAATCCTAAACAACACAAACCCAAATACCTTAAAACTGATAGTATAAAATTTGGCACTATAATACAATATTTCAAGTAACCAAAAGTGGGCTAATGCATTTTACGCTAGAAGTGATACTTGGAAAGAATAACCCAAGCAAACAGAGAGCTGTAAATGAGAGAAAGGTGGCCAAAGTCCAAAGAGAAATTGAGAAATCAATGAACCCAAAAAAACTTAGAATTCATATGAAATCTGGCGCACAAAAAATAAAAATAAATAAATAAATAAATAAATTTCCCAAAATTCCAAACACCCAAGAGTCACTGATTAGGAGAAAATAAATAAAAATAAACAAAAGAGTACCACAAGGAATAGAAAATTTGAGGCCAGATAAATTAAAGTACCTTTGATATGATATGAATAACCCAGAATTGCTTAATGACCCAAAACCTCAAAATGATGATTCAAAGGAGCATAAGATTGTAGAGAGAAACCAAACAACCCTAATTGCAAAAACCCATATATCTAAAAAGTGATGCGAGTACAAAGCAAAAGTACCCAGATAAGCTTGGAGTGAAGTTAGAGAGATGCAAGCGAAAACGAAATCTAGTGAGAGAAAAAGAGAATTGCAGAGCGGACAAATCGAAGAGGAGAAAATCAGTGTTGATACAAAACGGAAAAGAGTAAGGCCCGGCGAGCCACTGGAGGCTAGAGTAAAACGACATCGTATGTCTTCTGTAAAAGGAACATTTCATTGCTTCATTTGGCTACGACGTCGTTTCGACGACGTGTTGCTTTTTTTTGACTTTTGTGATAGATCTCAACTTCTTTACATACGTGCCACGTGTACATCATTGCTCATCCATTACGACTTTGTTTCTCAAGGAAATTTGGCATTTATAAATAAAATATTAATATTGACATTGAAGTATTCATGACAGTTGACACGAACCTGATCTGTCTGCTGAACAGACAATAGATTATACTATATGACCTATTTAATCCATTCAATAAATAGGTCGTGTGCGACCACACCATATAAGTTACAATGCCACCATTTAATAATTTATTTAATTCACTTAAATTAAATTTATCTTATAATTGATTTATTAATTTAAATATATAATGCAAATATACTAAAAAAAAACCATATAATAGATGTCTAAAATTATGAAAATGATAATTGTTAGGACAATATAATTATCCAAAAAATATATATATATTTTTTGTATTAGGTTTACACTGAAATAATAAAAATATTTAGGGAAACTACATATTGGTCAATTTAGTGGCCTTAAATAACAAAATAGTCTAATTTTAAACTTGACTTTTCAGTTTGATT
>JAOTQH010000001.1:8013008-8027956 GCA_025631255.1 Cornus kousa | reverse complement strand
GGAATATAATTTACCCCCAATAAAAATAAAGAATAAAAACGGCGGAGATTTATGCCGCAGGTAGTGATGTGGACACTGATGTGTCATTTTATCCAGTAACTCAAATCTCTATGTGTGTGTCTAAATGTCATATTCACTAAACAAAAAAAGTGAATACGTGTCTAAATGTCATATTCACCTGACAAATAAACTCCAACAAATATTCCTACTAATTACTCTCGTTATCACACTAAAATAATATTTTTACTCCTTTCTGAAAAAACAAATACTAGTAACAACAATAAACACAAATTCACGTACAAAATGCATGTCCAAACAAAACACGTCTTTATTATATTCACACCCCACAAATCACAATCGTCTGATACCGACACGAGTTTAATTTTTTATGTAAATAGTGCCATTATTACGAATGCTTGAGCCTTTTTTTATTTTTTTATTTTTGTATATGAAAAATATCTGTTTTGATTGGAAGACATGGGACGACCAAATCGACCGACACAGCTCTCCGTATCTTCTTCTAACAGGTGTCTGTCTGTCCTGTGATTCCACCAGCACCATCAGTGGACAATAAAATTAATTACAGTCAATTCACAATAGGTGGCATTTTTTTTTGTTCTTTTTCTACGACTACGATATACTGTAAAGTTTTACTAATTTTTAGCCTTGGTTTATCCTATTTTATTTTTATTTATTTTTAATAAATAAAATAAAATTAGAATAACAGAGTTACTATTAATTAGCTTGTGACTTTAGTACTATGAAGAAAAGGAGACACAAGGCACTCGGATTTAAGTTTGGCTAAGAGTAAACGTCCAGTGTTTTGCGATTCGATTCAAAAATTTAATCTGTAAAATTAATACATAATTTATTTATATTTATTTTATTTTTTATTTAAATTCGGCGTAAGACAAAACTTCTCTTATAAAAACATCCTTACCTAAATGAAAATGCACAATCCAATGAAATTGATCCCACCAATTCTCAACCATCTTAGATGATAAATAATGATTAAGTGACCATCACAAGGCCATCACAAATCTACTCGTCCTCACCATGTGTGTGTACATATTTGGGTAAATAATGGAGTATATTTTATTTTATAGAATTAAAAGTATGATGTTAAGTATAACATAATAAGTTCAAATATTATTCGAGAAATTAAAAAAAAAAAAAATCTTTTAGCTAAATTCATATAATTGGATGAATTGTACTAACCCCCTTTCACTGTGAGGGTATTTTTGGCAATGAGTCAAAAAATAATCTCTTTGGTTACTTGAGATAGATTTTTTGAAAAAGATAAATAAATAAATAAGAGTTTATGATTACGACTATCCATACCATCCATTTGAGAGATAGATGAGATATCACTGGGCCACAAAGGCCCTTGGTAAAAAATAAAAATAAAAATAAAAGGTAAACTTAGACAAAACTATGTCTACTCAAAACTAGTATTGGCTTAATAGTTGAACTCTTAATCTCCATTTAAGAAGTTGGTATTGTAGGGTCATTGGTCCATTGGTCACAAAATTACTTCTAAACTACACTTACTTTACATTTGAGAGCACTGAACCGACTTCTTGTATTTAAAATTAGAAAATATTTAGTTTGGTATTCCTACACCTAACATAACAACCAACAGGCTGTGGCTTAGCGGTACTTGGTTCTTACTTTTCAAAGGGAGGTCGAGAGTTCGAACTTTAGTGGAGACAGTGTGTGTAAGTCCCAACTAGGGGAAAAAAAAAAAACCTAACATAACAAAGAATAATTTGAAACATTTATTGAAAAATGAGACATTATCATATCATATCAATGCTCTGTTGTGAAAGAAATGTAGTTAGGTCATGTAATTAATAATACAGAAATAATTACGAATAAATTCATATAAAAGCGGAATTAAACAAATTGTCCATTATACATACATATACGATGGACAATTATTTGCATATAAGAATTTTAATAGGACAATTATCATAGACTTTAATACATGCACAGCTAATAATATAGTAGTAACATATTTGTCAATGAACATGGTTTTAAATGCGGACATATAAATGCATGTTTAAAAAACATATATAATAATAAAAAGAAGAAGAAGAAGATAATAAAACTTACAAATGCATAGATTCATTATGCTGGTTGAAGCAACACATTGGAGATAAAAGTGTGTGTGTGTGTGTGAGGGAGAGAAAACAACTAAACATTCAGTGAAGGACAATAAATGCACCATCAAAGAAGAATAAAAAAGAAGGTGTTTTTTATTCTTTTTTGAAGAAAAAAGAAGTTGACTTTTACCCCATGAGGGTAGTTTTGAGAGAATGGGGAAAATAAAACTAATCTATTTTGAGTAAGAATGAAACAAGTCATAACATCTATTTGGTTATAATTATTAATGGAAAATCAAGATTCATTCAATCTACTTCGTGTTTGGTTGTTGAAGAATCACTCCTCCCAATTTAGCAATTTTTAAAATTTTTTTTTCCAAAGTATTCTTCTACCATTTTTTACCCATTGCCAATTTGATACAGTCCAAAATCCAAGTTAATGTTCGATGGAAGGACGGGAAAATGGATGAAAGGGGATGGAGGCCCACTGCAAAAAAATTCTCATTGCTACATCTTGTAGGAGTTTGGGTTGTGTCTTAGTCCTAGCGTGTTTGATTATTCTTTCCGACCAAATGTGTTTGATTATCCTCTTTGACTAACTATTGATCATCGCCTTAGTAAGCTATTATCTCACCAATTAGCTAATCAGACGACCGCTATTGGAATAGATTATTCTTTTGCTCCTCAACCTATGGGTATTAGAGGGAAAGATGGTGTCTTCTTCACTTTTTTATTTTTTATTATTGAAAAAAAGGAAAGAAAATATTATATATATATTTTTACAGTGAACCTTCTTTATATAAGGTAAATACAACGTACTGTAATTTTAAAAATTGTGAAACAGTTTTTGTTTCTTTCCCTTCCGAAGAAAAGAAAAAATGTGAATAGGGAGGATGCTTTATTCCTCTATTTTCTTTCTTTTAATTAAATGGTGTAATCTTTCTTCTTTCATTTATTTCTTTTATTTTTCTTTTCAACCAAACAAAACATAAATATTCCATTTAAAAAAAAAAACAAAACATAAATATAAAATCTATCAATTTTTTATTTTTATTTTTAAAAAATAAGAATATCAAGCAATTTTTTCTCGTCAAATTTCGGCAATAGCCTAATCTTTTTGACATTTTCCCAACTCTATTTTAGTGCCAAAAAACGAAAAAGAAAAAGAAAAAAATAAAAACACACTTGATTTACCCTTTTTTATTCAGAGTGGCACAATAAGTAAATTGGTGCAAATGAGCGGTAAATTTCGAACTGTTCCAGCGATGCATCATCCTCATATATCATCTCCTCCGTCAATTTAGCAAAAGCTTTCCAACCAATCTCTCTCTCTACATTGCTCTCTCTCTACACTCTCTGTCTCACTGCTCTACCAACACATCCACTGAATCAAACACATTTCATCCGAATTTTGCAACTCAATCTGCCAAATATAAAGCAGATCTGATCCACACTCCTCCAGATCCAAACACGCGAACCCTAATTCAGCAATGGAGGAGGCATTGGAGATGGTTCGTGCCAAGGACACGAAGGAGAGAATGGCGGGAGTGGAACATCTCCACCAACTTCTAGAGGCTTCCAGGAAGAGCCTGTCGTCTTCGGAGGTCACTTCGCTGGTCGATTGTTGCTTGGATCTCCTCAAAGACAACAATTTTAGGGTTTCTCAGGGGGCACTGCAAGCTCTTGCCTCCGCTGCTGTTCTCTCCGGTGAGCACTTGAAGCTTCACTTCAATGCCCTAGTTCCAGCAGTTGTTGAGCGCTTGGGTGATGCCAAACAGCCTGTTCGTGACGCTGCGAGGCGCCTTTTGCTCACTCTCATGGAGGTAAACACTCCCCTCTTTTCGAGTCTATGTAACATATATATATATATATATATATATATATATATATCCAAAATGTTGATTGTATATGATCCAATTATGGCTGTGTTGATTAAATTGGTATGATGTGTGGTCTGGGTGCGTTGAAGTTGATCATAGACGGATTAGTTTCCTTCGAATTTGCGTTAGTTTTTGTCTAATATAACATTGTTGTCTCTTAATTCATGTCATTGAATGTTTCTGTTATATAATTGATACATGCCTGTTGATTAAATTCGTAATATTTGGCGTTTGAGCAGTATTAGTTCTATATTGATTCATATTTTCTGGGCTGTGGTTGGTTGAATAAATTTGGATTATTGATTCTGTAGTATCAGAAAAAGTTTCCCTGGTTGTAAAACTGTGTTTTTCCTCTATTTTTGGGTTAATGAAATAGATTTTAGTTTAAACTCCAATGATTTTTTTGAAGAGCAACACTTTTAGATTTGAATGAGTGTACTCAAATTTTAAATTTATTTTCTTGAACCATACACACATATTTGTGCTTTTAGTTTCCTTTTATTTACTTATTCACATTAATGGATGTTGACTGTGTTTCATGTACTCATTTTTGTTTAATTGCATTTATGGTCCAAATATTTATAGTTAATAAATATATATTTTATATACAAATAAAAATTCAAGAGAATGCTACTTTTCTTGCCTATAGATAAGGCATGGCATATGCTCATGGAAATTGAAAGATTCTAAAAGTTAGGATACTGATGTTCTATTTGATAAGTAAGCAACACACACACTGACTTTTTCCCACTTGGGCTTGAACTCTCGACCTCTCCTTTGGGGAGTTGAAGGTCATACCACCTAGGCCAAGGGCTCGATGGTGATATATACTCATTATGACCTACTATATATTTTAAGTTTCTTTATGGGAAGAATGTAGTCCTTGTATTACTTAAATGGAGGTTGACAAAAATAGTATTTGAACGCATTCTTCCTAAAGAGTTTGATATTCTGAATCCACAAGAAAACATGCTACATGCAGCTCAACTCTGCTATTGTCCCTATTACATCACATTTACTAGTATCAGGCTCTAGGCAATATGAAATGAGAGCACTTGTTATGCATATTTAAAGATTGAGAAACTTTTATTCCTCCTTCTTAACAATAAATTTGATAATGGCTACCTTTAATACTTAGGGGTTGATACACAATAAATTGCCATTTTCTACACACATTTAGGTGGATTCGGTAATCAATATTCTCTTTTCATCAAGTGATTGACAAGGGTGAGCAATTCACTTACAATATTTACTTGACATTAATAAAAAAGTATATAATGAATTATGAGTTGCTCATCCACATCTTCTTCAGCAAAATCAGGTGACAAGAGGATTGGTAATGGTGTTCTCATTGGGCCAAACTGGGGGAACATTCTTGGTCACCTCCTAGGTTGTGCCTTTTTCCCACTTGGAAAGGAAAATGGAGTGGTGACTCATCTTCTCTTTCTAAGAGGCCATGCACGAAACCTATGTCGCATGGACTTGGTTGTGTTTATCGATCGTGGATATGTGCTAAAAGTCAGATTCATCAAACCGCCTAGGTTGTGCTAAATATTTGTATTAATTAATAATTTACTTTTATTTCTTTAGGTATTATTATTATTTTCTTTATGTAAAACATAGGTACTTATTGAATTTTGAAGTAATAATGTAGCACAGGAACATAAAATCAGCAATTCACATACAAATATGTATAGGAAACCTGAATTGTAGGATAAGATTGTTTGCTGCATGTCTAACTAGACATGTGGGATAAGTTATACACAATTATACCCAGGGCGGTGTGTCTGGTACAAGTACTTCATTTTAGAAGAGTCCACATATGTTGATACACCACCTATGGCTTCCAACAATTGTATAAATATGGTTAATCCTAGAAGGAGCGAGGGATGGTGGTTGGCTGTTGGCCACCAATTTAGTGAACTTGGCTGCTTGATGAGTTGATGTTGATGTTGATGATGAAGGGGGACCCCTAGAGCAGTGTGGCAGTTGAAGAAGATAGAGACAGTGAGAGGGACAACACCACCATTGCAAACTTTACTCTATTATGCTATTCCCATCAAATCTTCTCTCATCAATTTTTTGAACACCAACTACGTAATTTATGACATATAACATTGGAAGTCATATGAGAAACCAAGGGCTATGTCTCATTAAAACACTCTTCGTGACGTCAAAGGGAACTCAAATAAGTTTAACTCAAAAGTCTGACATGGAATAAAATTCAACACTGATTTACCCTCATTATATCCTAATTCTAATTTTCAAAGAAATAGTAGTAGTATTTGGAATCTTTTATATGCTTGACCTTACAAATTATATTCTAACGGTATACAAGAGATGTTGTACCTGAATGTCCAAGATATGTCGAGCATGTGTCTTGAGGTAACCAAGAAGCATAGGATGTATGTTCAAAACAGAAGGAAGTCATTTTTAACTTATGAATACATTTAGGAAGTATATGGACATGTACTTGTAGGTTTTTAAGGAGTATCAGTAATTGTTTATAGAATTATCCATGGTTACCCATTCATGCCTTAAATAGGAAAATGTCTTACATAATAAATGAGCTACGTTGCACTTTGACAGCACATGTAATCAGGCATGACGACTTCCAGTAAGAATATGAGGATTTTGTGCTTGATGTGTTTGAAGTTAAACAAGTTTATTGTACTTGAAGGTATTGATGAAGAGCATTTTATCATTCAGTTTCTTACATTACCTCACCTCTCAAAGGTGCATCTCCATAAGCTAATGCTTGAGGTTGTCTTGTGTGGATAGCTTGAGGATATAGTTATGGCTCTCTCAGTTGTATATGGGACCCATTCCTCTTTTTGAGCCTTTTTCTTATTTATAAAATCAATCTTATCAAAAAATAAATAAAAAATCGTACCCCCACCCAAAAAAATAAAAAATAAAAAAAATGTAATGCTTGAGGGAGCCAAATGCAAGTGCCATAATGTTCTTGGAGGCTGGAGGATCTCATAATGTTTAAGTTGATTGGAACTAAATTCATGAACCTTAGTGGAATCTAATCAAACAATGTTCCCTGACATGCCAAAGTTTGTTACCAATTGTGGATCTCTGTGGAACATGAAACCATAATCTGGGGCTTCCTTTGGGGCAGAACTACACGGAGACATTGCGCTCACAAAATTTTGGAGAGCTTTAAACTGGTAAAAGGATTTAACATGTGGCTCCCACAAAACTTCTAAAGTAACCTTAGTTTTGAGTCATTTTAGGTCTTGTTGATGGAAGTCCACATTTCAAGGAAAAGTAAAAAATTCCACATAGAACCCCTATCTTCTCATTTTATGCACTTAATGGGTTATGAAATCCTTTTGGTTTTTACTCAATAAATAATCTACTTAGATCCATTGTCTAACAATTCTATTTTAAAGAAAAATATTATAGTTTGTACTACCACATTGGCTCCTTCAAGTAAAAGTTCCTGGGTCTGTTCCTGGGCTTTCTGAATCTGGTGCATCTATATAATCATATTTCATCGGTCTATTGCCATATGACCAATTAGTGAATTTCTGCGCATAATGTTAACCAAAATGCTTAGAAAGCATCTGAATCCTATCTGGTTTTCCTTCTCAATCATGTGATTATTCCAAATATAAACTTATAAAGTAAACTTAATTTTGAGTCATTTTAGGTCTTTTTGATGGAAGTCCACATTTTTAAGGAAAAGTAAAAAATTCCACATATAACCCCTATCTTCTCATTTTATGCACTTAATGGGTTATGAAATCCTTTTAGTTTTTACTCAATAAATAATCTACTTAGATCCATTGTCTAACAATTCTATTTTAAAGAATAATATTATAGTTTGTACTACCACATTGGCTCCTTCAAGTAAAAGTTCCTGGGCCTGTTCCTGGGCTTGCTGAATCTGGTGCATCTATATATTCATATTTCATCGGTCTATTGCCATATGACCAATTAGTGAATTTCTGCGCATAATGTTAACCAAAGTGCTTAGAAAGCATCTGAATCCCATCTGGTTTTCCTTCTCAATCATTTGATTATTCCAAATATAAAATTTGGGATTCTCACTTATCAAAAAAAAATTGGGATTCTCACCTACTGATAGAGGTCAAATGGTACTAAAAGCGTTAAAAATGGTAGCTTGATATGGTGGCTGGGTCACCATCTAAAAGTGGGTGTTTGTCAATTTGAAAACTTCTTCTGATTTTTCTGATTATGCTTAATTTATCCTCCATCCCAGCCGACGAACCCGCATCCCTGTACAAAAGCAGCTGGGAAATAGAAAAAAGAAATAAAAAATAAAGGGGAAAATCTCCACTTGCACTAGAACTGCTGGTTAGTTAGATTTCTAGACTGATGGTATGGGCTTTGGACTTCTTGTTTGTTTCTAATGTCCATAGATGAAAAAATGCGTATTTGTGTTAATGTGGATAATAGACGTTTGTTTTGCCTTTACGTAGGTTGTACCGTCCTTGTGCTCAATCAATCTTCTTTCTTTTTAGGATCAACATGTTCTAGATTTTGTGTTAGATTGTACTTGTATCGAGATCTTGCTTCAGTTTATTTATTTATTTTTTTTGGTGGATGATTATCTGGAAGAAATAAGGGAAAGAAATATGCTTACACTATAGTCATGTGTACAGGTTTCTTCTCCAACGCTCATTGTTGAAAGAGCAGGGTCTAATGGTTGGACACACAAAAGCTGGAGAGTTCGTGAAGAGTTTGCACGGACTGTTACATCAGCGATTAATCTATTTTCAGCTACGGAGCTCCCTCTTCAACGTGCTATTCTTCCTCCTGTATGTTCATTGCTTGTATTGTAATTATAGAAGAGGCATCTTTATTAGATAATTATTTCTCTTATTTTTTCAGGGAAAGAGTTTATAAATTACTATTTGTTTCTTGGATTAACAGATTTTGCAGATGTTGAATGATTCAAATCATGGTGTTAGGGAAGCTGCTATCTCGTGTATTGAGGTTAGTAAAATGTCTGATATTATTGATCTTATAATATTTCACTTAAAGCTTAACTACATTCTCCATTTGGTGATTACTAAATTGTGAGCTGGTTTCAGCATATTCTATACGCAATTGCAGTTAGTACTACTTCTTTGTCATTTTACTGAATATTACATTGCTCGAGCCTTCTGTTCGGGTTTTTGAGAAAAGAATAAAGAAAGGAACTCTGCTAGAGTGTTTTGTAGATATGTGTTCTCATATTTAACTTGAACGAGCAAAATAGGTCAAAATGCTAATATGAAAGCTCATAATGAGGGTGTGCTTCTCATCCTCAGAAATTATTCCAATTTCTGAGAGGTCAATTTCGGTTCACAGGCTGGCAGCTTCTCACCTCTGAAGTCTGTGCGGAGAGCTCAAAAGGAGTACATAAAACTAGTCCCAAGTAAATGGTTTGTAGTTGATCTTACTTGCCAAGGAAAAAACAATGTAAATTGTTTTTAGAGAAACTAAACTGCAACTCAAATCTAAGGTTGAAGCTGCCTCTTATATTACGTTTTTCCCACACCAAGAAGGTGGCTCAAGAAAATTCTGTCTGAACCTTGCTTATCCCCCTCCCCCAGCAACACACACGCACAAAAATAAAGAAGAAGTTATTAATCCATCCCAAATCTCTATGAAACCACTATAATCTTCTTTGAACTATTGAAGCTGAGAAAAAACTATACTCAAAATCAATGCATGCATCATAAATGGTGGATGAGGTCTTTTTACACAAGTTACTTAGCACACCTAGGTCCTTATGCCTTCCTAAGGCTACAGTGGAAACTTTGGCAGGAGGATAGATACAAAAATATTTGATGTTCATCTGGAACGATTCTGTTAGTCTTATAGGGTAAGTGGCTTGTATATTAGGATGCTGATGAATAATCTTCTATTAGAAATTGTATTTTATAATGAAGGATAAGATAATATTAGGATGCTGATGAATAATCTTCTATTAGATAACACATCTTCTAGTTTGTCGTAGATTGATATTGTAGAGAGTGAGAAAGGAAGAAGAAATGGAATAGGATGGCACGTGCTGTTGGGAGATGGTACAGGATAGGGTGGACAAGCAGTTGTGATACTGATTGGATAGAGGAATTATAATGTGGGAACTATTGTAGAAGTAAAAAAGTAAGGCGATCTGAAGTATCAAATTTATTGTTTTATTTATAGTTTGACACTTCCACAATGTGGAGTGGAGTGCCGACTTGCTAGTTTAATATAGAGATTGTTAAGTTATAGAGCCAATATTTTTGACATGCTTTACATGGAGTTATAAGCTGTAACTTTTAGCCAACATGATTTGAAATTGTTAAACTATATTTAAGGTTTATTATAAATTTGATTTTGACTTTTTTGATGGCGATACTTATAGCAACCGAGAGCAACTTGTTATAGGAAGTGTGTTTAGAGATCATGGGCAGAATTTTAATTTAGCGTTCTTCAATGATATCTGCCCTCTTGAAAGGTCCCCAGGTCATTGTTGTACCATCTAACCTGAGCACACACACAATGGAGTCATAGACAGTCAAGTGAAATTAACGCGGACAATTCCATTTGTTCAAACCACTTCCATTGAGTCTAAGCAGGTTAGCATGGTTTATCGTATCAGGCCAAATATTAAGTACACATCCAATTGGCAGGCAATAGTCATGCTTCTAATCCTCCAAGCTTCCAACAAGTGAGGTATTTTCCTCTTCTGCCTCTCTTAGGGGTCCGGCGGAGTTTCAGACCCATTGTGGCCGATCAAGTGAAGAGGTCTTGTCAATAAATTTTTTTCTTTTATTACCACTTAAAAACTTCAGCACTTAAAATTCAGCTCTTAAAATTTTCAGTACCGAAGTCCAGCTTCGTAGAGTTATGGCCGTCTTCCATGAAAAGTTTAGGATTTGTCTCCGGTTTCGATGTCTAGTTTTGCTGGGCTTAGAGTTATGGCAACAAGCAGCCATATGTCCACAGAAATGTAGTTCCCTTGTTTTGCCGGGCTTCGAGTCATTGTCTTTGCATCCTCAAGATGGCCTTGAAGAGTTTCTAGCTAGTTATAGAACTTATTGATATGTCCACAGAAATGTAGTTCCCTTGTTTAGATTTCTAGGTCATGGATGTTAAAGCAGATTATTTAGTTAAAAAGGAAATTCCAGATTGAATGACTTTTTTCGAAATTCAATTTTTCTTTGGTCTTAGAGCGCATTGTATGTATGACGAAAGGATCATGCAAAATGTCATCCAAAATGAGCGATGAATTTTTGGAAAAAATGAAGTGAGGACAAATGTGCAAATAAAGGTTATAAAGTATTAGACCTTTTTGGTTATGTTCTTTGAAACTAATATTAAAAAATAGTACAAAGAGAAAATAGTTTTCAAGAATAAGAAAAGTGTTCTCTAAAATTGAATATTTTCTTAACTCTGTTTACAAAGACTAATTTTGAAAAAAATTCAATCAAACAATTTTTTTTTTGATAGTTCAAAAGGGGAACGCATCCCAAGAGATATACAAGATATGGTCCCAAAGAACCCAAGAAGTCCACAATCTCATCAAAAGATATACAATTTCTCTCCATCACTCAACTAAAAAGAGAACTAATAATAGAGAATTTCAGCCCAATGGAGGTTTCCTTCCCATCAAAAGATCTTTTATTTCGCTCTTTCCAAATGTTCCACCAAACACAAAGGGGGGTCACCCTCCAACAGACACAAGCATGGCCCCTCACCCTCTGACCCCTCCAAACGTCAATCAACTCCCTTGAAGACCGAGGCATAACCCAATGGATGCCAAAAAGACCAAAAATACAACTCTAGCAATCATAGGCCACAGGACAACGCAAAAAAAGGTGATCCACAGATTCTCCATCATTCTTACACATACAACACCAGTTGCCTGTCTTTTCTTTCTCAAATTTTCTAAAGTCAGAATCTTTCCCAAAGCCGCAGTCCAAACAAAAAATGCCACCCTGAGAGGGGCCTTCAAACGCCAAACCATCTTCCACGGGAAATTAGAACCATGAAAACCGGCAAGGCAAAGGAACAAAGAACAGACATTAAACCTCCCCTAAGGAGAAGGCATCCAAACCAAGGAATCAGACCATCTATCATCCAAATCCTGTCTATACAAAAGATCTAACAGGCAAGGACATCATCAAGTTCCCAATCCTGAAAAGAACACCAAAAACGCACATCCCACGTAAGCCTTCCGCTATCAAGCCGATAACAGTCCGCTACCATATCATGTCTATCCGCAGCAATCCTAAAAAGTCCTGGAAACAAACGAGACGACGAGCAATCCCCACACCAATAATCCTTTCAGAACCGGACATCTACAAATCAGCCTAAGACGAAGTGTTTCCTTGATGAAGTGTCGATCAACTTTAATGTGCTTTGTCTTGCAATGTTGAACTGGATTGTGGGCAATGCTAATAGCAACCTTATTGTCACAATACAAAATTATTGACTCGCGAACAAGATAACCCAACTCATCCAACATAATTTGTAGCTATAACAACTCACAAACTCCATGTGCCATGGATCTGAACTCAACCTTTGCACTAGAACTAGCTACTACATGTTTCTTGCTTCGTCATGAAACAAGATTACCTCCAACAAATGTACAATACCATGTCCAATCAGCTGTATAGGCTTCAACGCGGAAGTGGCTATGACTGCCAAACAATATCCCCTTACCAAGTAAACCCTTGAGGTAACAGAGAACATAATGAGTTACCTCAAGATGAGGTGTAAGTGGAGCATGCATAAACTGACTAATCACACTAACCACGTAGGCAATATTCGAGCGTGTGAGATAGGTAAATCAATCTTCCAAACAATCGATGAAATCTTCCCACATCATCTAACGGGTCGTCATCCACATCATTAAGCCTATGGTTCTGCTCAATGGGAATATCAATAGGTCTAGCTCCAAGCATACCAATTTCTGCCAACAAATCTAACACATACATTAGTTTAGAAATGAATTCCCCTTTCTTGGATCTGCACTCCTCAATGCCAAGAAAGTATCTCAATGATCCGATATCTTTAACCTCAAACCCTATCTCCAAGAATGACTTCATTCGATAATTTCTTCTGGATCATTTCTAGTGATAACAATATCATCAACGTATACAATAAGTGCAATGGTATGCTTCTTGATGAAAAGAGTATGATCTGTCTAATTCTGTGTACCCTGCTCTCTTCATAGCAATGTTGAACCTCTCAAACCAAGAACATGGACACTGATTTAACCCATACAAGGCTTTATTTAGCTTGCACACTAAATTTTGACCATTAGCAAGCTTAAACAGTAATAGCATAGTCATATACACCTCTTCCTCCAAGTCACCATGAAGGAAAGCATTCTTTACATCTATAAAGGCCAAGACAAATTAGTTGCCAAAGAAAGAAGGATACATATAGAGTTCATCTTGGCAACTGGAGCAAATTTGTCCTGATAATCAATCCCATACGTCTGTATGATACTTCATTACTTTATTCTGCAGACCCATTTGTAGCCTACTGGTTTCTAACCCCTAGGTAATAACACAATAACTCAAGTACCATTCTTCTCAAGAGCCTTCATTTCCCCAACCATAGCTTGCTTCCACGGAGTTTGAGTTGGAGCATCTGAAACACTAGAAGTAGAAACCGACGAGATAGACGAAATCAAAGCACGATATGTTGCAGATAAGGCATCATAAGATACAAAGTAAGATATGAGATGTTTTGTACAACTACGAACACCCTTGCAAAGGGCAATAGGGACATCAAGATCAACAGGTATATTAATGGGAGTATCAATGTCAACTAAGGCATTACGTGGATCAAGGGAGACTTCTTGGTCCTGGGATGAGTCAATGGCTTGTTTTGCCCTCTCCTAGTATAGACAATTGGCTGCTTTCCTTGCTGCAAATCATTAGTGTTAGAAGGAGTAGACACAATCGCCTGAGTGAGAAGCTCCCCCTGAATGGGAACATGCAATGGAAAGGGACATTCCCTCTGAGTAGAAGATGAATTCTCCACAGGAATAGTAGTCTCCCCCTATAGAGAATCCCGAGCAAGGCAAAAACAAAAGGAACAGACTCGAAGAATGTAAAATTCATGGAGACAAACTGACAACGAGTGCTAGGGTTATAACATCGATACCCTTTCTGAGTGGAGTATCCAAGAAAGACACATTGGATTCCCTTAGGGTCCATTTCGTCCTTATGATGATGAATGTGAACATAACAAACAGAACCAAACACTTTCGGAGAGACAGTTCAAAGGCAGTGTGACGATGCAAGACAAAGAAGGGGAATTTATAGCCAAGAACCCTAGAAGGCATGTGATTGACAAGGTATGCACCTATTAAGGTTGCATCAGCCCAATAACTTTTAGGCACTACCATCCCAATTAGAAGAGAATGGGTCACTTTTGTAATATGACGATCTTTTCTCACACTACACCATTCTGTTATGGTGTATCGGCATGGGAGGTTTGATGAGCAATCTCGTTATCAGCAAAAAAGGAGGCAAAACCACCATACATAAACTCCCCTCCATTATCAGATCGAAGGATTTTGAGGGGACAACCAAATTGAGTACACACCATCTTATGAAAAGTTTTAAAGATGGAATGAACTTTAACTTTGGTATTCATAAGATAAAGCCAAGTATAAAAACTAAAGTCATCAGCAAACAAAACAAAGTAGCTAAAACCAAGTAAAGAAGTAAATTTAGGACCCTGCACATCAGAATGAACAAGCTGCAAAGGAGTTGTACTTTCATTAATACTAGTAGGATAAGAAACACAACGTTGTTTGGCAAGAACACATGTTTCACAATTTAACTCAAAAAATTTAATTGAAGCAAACTGGAGAAGCACATGCTTCAAAACAGGAATAGATAAATGATTGAGTTTATTATGCCATCGCATTAACAGATCTTTATTGACATTACTATTCTTAACACTAGATTGATTTACAACATAATAAGAA
>JAOTQH010000001.1:7977314-7996448 GCA_025631255.1 Cornus kousa | reverse complement strand
GCCTTAAACTGACTAGGACCTTTTTTGTTTACTAAAATGTTTTCTTGAACTGTTTACTTTGTTTTTCAAACTGTGACAATGATATTTTGATCAATCATTTCCATCTTTGTTTTCCTAATTTTATTTTACTTATTTCTTGGTTTGGGTTGGGATTGTTCTTGGATTAGCGCACACAATTTTATGAACCAAATATTAGTATACACTCAAAACTGCATTGGCAGGAATTATCATTGATTCAGTTTTCTGTCATCCAATATGTGATGTGCATGTGCACATCTGGTTCTATATATGATGATGTTTATGTGTGTGAGCATACGTGTGCAAATGCCATTGAGATACTTCAAACCCTTGAACCTCCTGTGGGTGCTCATCTGTGGATGGACGATAATGTTCTAAAGCTTGATCGTATTATTGGATACACAAGTAGATTTGATGACTAGTTTCACTGTTTCAGATGTCTTTTTGTTGCTTGGTCTGAATCCCAATGAAA
Source organism: Cornus kousa (assembly GCA_025631255.1). Taxonomy (NCBI): domain Eukaryota; kingdom Viridiplantae; phylum Streptophyta; class Magnoliopsida; order Cornales; family Cornaceae; genus Cornus; species Cornus kousa. The sequence continues at coordinate 7,995,958 of JAOTQH010000001.1, read as the reverse complement.
GGGATAATCTTGGAGTTTTTAAACTGACTCATCAAAGTCAACTGTTGTGAACTCACGGGCATTTTTGTATTTTGGTGTACTGTCTTCAGCTGTACATGTTGAGTTCTTTTTATTATTTATTATATTTATTTATTTATTTGTTTTTTTCCGATAGGCTTGCCATCTATTGAGCTTTTTATCTAAAGAGCTTCTGGGAGATTTTGAGGCGTGTGCTGAGATGTTCATTCCCGTAAGTACAAGTTCTTCCTGACTATTGTTCGCTTAACATGCTCAAACATCCTCCTGACTATGGTCTAACCTTTAGGTTCTTTTCAAGCTCGTTGTGATAACTGTACTTGTAATTGCAGAGTCTTCAGATAACTGCATAAAAACGGTAATGTTTAAAGGTGCTATTTTGTAGTATTATTTCTTCTTTACACATATACTTCCTTCTTTTGTAATTTATTAGACTTTTCAGATGTTGCGTAACTGCAAAGTTTCCCGTGTACTTCCCCGTATAGCTGATTGTGCAAAGAATGATCGTAATGCAATACTTCGTGCAAGGTATCATTATGTTTCTTCTGTAGGGAAAAAGTCAAGTTTGTGTCATTGTTTCAGAGTCGCTATAATCTTTTTTTCCCCCATCTCTTTTGCAGATGTTGTGAGTATGCACTTTTGATACTAGAATTTTGGGCTGATGCACCCGAAATACAACGTTCAGCCGATGTCTACGAGGACTTTATAAAATGTTGTGTAGGAGATGCAATGAGTGAGGTACGAATGTTGGAGATTTTTCTTCTTTTATATGTCTGAGCATCTGGTAGCCCAGTCTTTAAAATAGCCTGGGTGTTGAGGGATAATTTTGATCAGAGGGCCTGCATGCAAATAAATGTCACGCATTTACTAATTATGGGAATACTTTGGTTAATTAATGTTTTTGTTTGTCTTATTTGTGAAATGCTTATAAACTGGTATTGTCTTAAGGTATTGCTAAATCTGTTGTGAAGAACTATGTCCTTTGTTGTTTGTTAACTGTCAGTTTTATTTCATGTTTCTTATGTGTTCTTAATAACCATGGTCTTTTAAATTTAACAGGTAAGATCAACTGCAAGAACTTGCTACAGAATGTTTGCAAAAACTTGGCCAGAGCGTTCCCGTCGATTGTTTTCATCCTTTGATCCTGTCATTCAAAGGGTAAATGTTTTGCTTTAACTTTTTATTTACTAATGCTCCACCCTTCCCCCAAAAAGAATCTGTTGGAAATCATTGTTATAATTATAAATTAATGTCATCATATTTGCATAGATAATAAACGATGAGGATGGTGGTATGCATAGACGATATGCTTCTCCTTCCCTTCGCGAGAGAAGTTCACAAATGTCATTTACCCCTCAAACATCTGCTTCTTCAAATCTACCTGGATATGGAACTTCAGCTATAGTTGCAATGGATAGAAGTGGAAGTTTACCCTCTGGGACGTCTCTCTCTTCTGGGCTACTTCTATCACAGGCAAAGTCAGTTGGTAAAGGTGCAGAGCGTAGCCTGGAAAGCGTGCTGCATGCAAGCAAACAGAAGGTTACAGCTATTGAAAGTATGCTTAGAGGTTTGGATATATCTGAGAAACACAATACGTCAACCCTCCGATCATCTAGTTTGGATCTAGGTATTTAATTTCTTTCCAATTGAATAGGTTTTTCCATTACAAATTCAGTTAGATTATCAGTTTTTAGGGTCATCCATTGATGCAATGGTGAAGTATTCTCTAAATGAATAATGATATAAAATTGAACTGTATTTATTGTTTGAATATCTTGGGAACTGCTTAATTTTTCTCTTATTGCCCCTAGTGCAGGAGTCGACCCTCCATCATCTCGTGATCCACCATTCCCTCTTGCTGTTCCTGCTTCGAATAATCTTTCAAACTCTTTAGTGGTAGATACAACTACATCTGGTATGTCTAAAGGTAATAACCGTAATGGTGGCTTGATGTTGTCTGACATCGTCACTCAGATTCAGAATTACAAAGATCCAAGTAAATCATCATACCACAGTACTGTGGGAACTGAGTCTTTTTCAACACTTCCATCGTACTCAGCTAAGAGAACTTATGAAAAACTACAAGAAAGAGGTTCCTTAGAAGATAATACTGATGCTAGGGAGGCCAGGCGATCCACGAACTGGCAAATTGACCGGCAATACTTGGATGCACCCTTTAAGGATGCGAATTTCAGGGATTCACAAAGTAGTCACATTCCCAATTTTCAGAGGCCACTTTTGAGAAAGAATGTTACTGGACGCATGTCTGCAAGCAGGAGGAGGAGTTTTGATGACAGCCAGCTGTCATTGGGGGAGATGTCAAGCTATGTGGAAGGTCCAGCTTCTCTCAATGATGCTTTGAGTGAGGGACTCAGTCCAAATTCAGACTGGAATGCTAGGGTTGCTGCATTTAATTATCTCCACTCTTTGCTGCAGCAAGGTCCAAAAGGTATTCAAGAAGTTACCCAAAGTTTTGAGAAGGTAATGAAGTTGTTTTTCCTGCACTTGGATGATCCCCACCACAAAGTTGCACAGGCAGCTCTTTCAACGCTTGCAGATATTATTTCAGCTTGCCGGAAGCCCTTTGAAAGTTACATGGAGAGGATCTTACCCCATGTTTTTTCACGGTTGATAGATCCAAAGGAATTAGTAAGGCAACCTTGCTCAACAACTTTGGAAATTGTTGGAAAAACTTATGGTATAGATTCCCTTTTACCGGCTTTGCTCCGGTCACTAGATGAACAACGGTCACCGAAGGCAAAATTGGCTGTTATTGAGTTTGCTATTAGTTCCTTCAACAAGCATGCCGTGAATTCCGAGGGCTCTGCTAATATTGGCATCCTAAAGTTATGGCTTGCTAAATTGACACCATTGGTTCATGATAAGAATACAAAACTGAAGGAAGCAGCTATTAGGTGCATAATATCAGTTTACTCCTACTTTGATTCGGTAGCAGTTTTAAATTTTATTCTTAGTTTATCAGTTGAAGAACAAAATTCCCTGAGACGAGCCCTTAAGCAGTACACACCTCGTATAGAAGTGGACTTGATGAACTTTTTGCAGAACAAAAGAGAGAGACAGCGCCCCAAGTCCTCTTACGACCCATCTGATGTTGTTGGGACATCTTCTGAAGAAGGATATATTGGGGTGTCAAAGAAGAGTCACTTCTTTGGTAGGTATTCTGCTGGTTCGATTGATAGTGACGGTGGTAGGAAGTGGAGTTCTGCACAAGAGTCAACCCAGATCACCGGCTCTATTGACCAAACATCATCTCATGAAACTAATGACCACTTGTATCAGAGTCTTGGCACTGGTTCTAACAGTGAGATTCATAGTTCCAAAAACAATGACCTGAAATACATGGCTGATGCCACAAGTGAAAATATGGGATCCTGGACTGGCCAGCTAGAAAGTATGGGCGACAGTGTAAACAAGGAGGCTTTTTCCACACCACGTTTGAATATCAATGGACTGATGAGCTCTGACCATGGAGGGGTCACTGCAGGCTTTAGGCTTGATAATGAGACTGACCTGGAAATTAATCACTCAAAACTAACAGCTTTAGGAATCAACTCTGCTGCAGACACAGGAACGAGCATCCCTCAAATTCTTCATCTTGTAAGTTCTGTATGGCCAATATTTCTTTTTTAGGTTGTCAAATTTCTATTAAGTGCTATATGCTGGATTGGTTTTTATTCAGTTGTACAAGAAAAATAGAATATCATTGCAAGTCATGGGGGTTCTTGATCCTATTTTCTTTTACTTTTTTGGTAGATTTGCAATGGGAATGATGAAAGCCCTACTGCAAGCAAGCGTAGTGCACTTCAGCAGCTAGTTGAAGCTTCTGTGGAAAATGATCAATCCATTTGGACCAAGGTATGATAAGTTTCTATATTCCACTCTCCTCTCTCTCTCTCTCTCTCTCTGCAATGTGTATGTATGTCTCTATTCTTCAGGTTGGAAAAAAATAATAATTTAATTTTGACCTCAAGTGTCCAGCTAATGTCTCAGAGTGCTCTGTTGTTCAAAATCTGCTGAAGACAACCTCACTGGGAGTTGATTTTGGTTTTTTTGCAATCACATCAACCTTGTTAACGTATTCATAGATTTGATAGGGCAATGTCCATCCAACCTCTCTATCACCTACTGTTCTGCTAACTATTGCTATTCAAGGGAGATGTAGTTGTCCACCATAGTTGTGTGCTAACAAGTTCATAATCCGTTGAAGAGAGTTTTTTAGCATCTAAAATTTCCGTATGGTGTTTTTAAATCCATAACTGAGGGAGGATAACTTCTAATGGTGGTTAGGGTTCCTGATACAACTGTTTATGGTGAACTTAAAGTTCACATTTAACTAGTGTAATATTTTTGCCAAAACCTGACATGTTGTGTCGAATAGATCGTTATATGTCTAATAGACATCTTTTCTGCTTTGAAAGTCTTATCCCAGAACACAATCTAGACCGTAATTAGAGTTGTGCTATTTTTGTTATAAAACCCTAACTTTTTGTCATTACAACTTTTTAAAATACAAAGCTACGGTATCTGAAAACACCATTATACTTAAATTAAGCTTTCAACAGGAAAAGGGTTTGGGTTTTGTTGATGCTCAAAAAGACTGACTATAGTTACTCCAGTTTTTGTTACACCAATGTCTCTCTAGTAATTTTTGTTTTGTTGGATTTATTCTGCTTGCAAACTGTAGATTTACAAATTACGTACACCTTGATATTATTTTTTTTGTATCATCTGATTTCACCTGTCACTTTGGATGATTCATTGTCCCAGATTTGAGCAATGGGGTGTTGTGTTGTTGTTTGAAATGTTTTTTATTCATTTTTTGCATTTAAATGGTTTCAAAAATATTTTGCAATATTAAATACTTAAACATAAGATATATTTTTGGTGTATTTGCAGTACTTCAATCAGATTTTGACAGTTGTACTTGAGGTTTTGGATGATTCTGAGTCAACTATCAGAGAACTTGCTCTTACATTGGTAGTAGAAATGCTAAGGAATCAGGTATGGTATATATATATATAATATCGTTTTTTCTAGTTCTTCATCAGATGCTTTTCCAGCTTGTTTACATCTTGAGATTTTGATTTTGTTGTTTGGCCAAAAGGAGAGGAAAAAAAGAAAAAGAATTGGGTGTATATATCAGCATTGTACAGTTTTTAAAATTTTATTTTTTCAAAGTATCATTTTTATTCCTGCTTTACATTCTACATGATTTTTATGTGTTTTGTCTCCAGAAAGATGCTATGGAAGATGCTGTTGAGCTTGTAATCGAAAAACTGCTTCATGCTACAAAGGATATCGTTCCTAAAGTAACTTTATTCACCTGAGCTACTTTATGTATAATTTTCATCTTTCACTGTCTCATGTAATGATTCCACAACTCAGGTTGCGAACGAAGCAGAACACTGTTTGACTGTTGTGCTGGCTAAATATGATCCATTCAGATGTCTAAGTGTCAGTAATTCTGAAATTCTATTTTGCTTATCTAGATCCCAGGAATGGCTATGTTTGGCTTTAGTTCCCTTGTATTTACGTGTCTTGATTTTTCCATTTACTGGCATTGCAGGTTATTGCCCCTTTATTGGTTACCGAAGATGATAAAACTCTTGTTACGTGTGTAAACTGCTTAACAAAGGTACATCTAAAAACCTAGTGATTAGAATGGACATGCTGTTTCTAGAGATCCCTCCCTCTCGGTAGATGTCCATATTTGGTATAGTTTGTGCAGTACCTAAGCAACTAATTATTTTTATACAACCCTTGTGATGTGGCGGTATTTGACAATATTTAATCATAAAAGATTGCAATGACAAATACTCACATTGTGGTTATTTTGTCAAATTTCATAAACTATAAGTGAACAACGACAACATAGCTCGACTTGGAAAAAAAGGTTGACGTTAGTTGACAGCTATAGTAATGCACACATATGCTAATGCAATGGAGTTAATAGTAAAACCCAGCAGAAATTATAAAAAATAATAATAATGGAATTATAGCTATGAGCTGTCTTCTCTGAAGTTCCTGTCATTTGTAGTCTGATTTAAGTTAATCAACTAGAGCTAGGTTAAATTAAGGGTTGTTTTCTTTGTTTATGTAAACTTATCCTCCGTTCAGCCGTTGTATTATTATTATTTTTTTCTTGCTTCCATCTTAATATGAATTTTCAGCGTGCGGGGGAGAATATCTCAATAGTATGATAATAAGAAAGGGGTAAAAAATTGGATTTTTCTGGAATATACTTACGAGTTGATGTGTATAATTTATGTTGGGGTATTTTTTTTTATAAATATTAGGGATTTAGATTGTTTGGCATCTAGGTTAGTAGTTGTTTGGTTTTAGGTTTGTTGATTCTAAGTCTTCATGTTTATTGACATTTTTTCTATTTAAAGTTTCGAAATTCCTTTTTGCTAGAAATTAATTCTAAGTTTTTTTTATCCGTCAGAACTTTCCATTTTAAAAGTGTTTCTAGTATCAAATTCTTATTCGGAGTACAGTTACAAGCATGTTTGGCTGGTTATTTACTATAGAGAATTGGGGTAGGTTCAAATTACAACTCGTGTAAGAATAAATGTTTTTCTAAGGATTGAAATTTAGTAAAAAGTGCCAACGAGGCATGGATAACTTTGTACACCCCTCAAATTTTGTTATATGGACTTGAATTGTGTCCAGTATATGTCTAAGCTCGGATTTTATCAAAATTTTCCGAACTTGAGGATACAGAGACATGTTTAAATATTCACATTATTTTATATTTTTCAATTATTTTCTAGACTAAACTAATATTTCAACTCGTTCTAAAGGGATGATCTAGCAAAAGGAACACGATAAGGTAGTGTTAAATACTGTAGAATCATATATGTCAAACACGTATCCTGCACACATGTCTAAATACCGTGGGTTGAACATGGGTACAACACACATCATGAATTTTTAAAGAGTCCATGTAACATAACCCTCAACAACTTACTTCTAGGATCCATGTTTTATGAGTCTAACCATTGGATTAAATGTCCCTCTCATGCTTGTCATGCATGTTAAAGATCAGCTTAATTACTACTGAGCCTTAGCTTAAGTGGTATCTCATCCTCATCCTACATGGTAGGTCAAGGGTTCAAGCCTAATAGAATCAATATGGTGGTTGTGTGCACAAATTGGGTGTGTAAGTATTTTACCTACCCAAAACACAACTCAACAAAACAAGGTGTTGGGGTATTTTGGGCTCAACTATCTTTCCTCCTCCAAAAATAAAATCAAGTCATTAAGAAATTTATAGTCGTTTCATTCAAATCATGATCTAAATCGAAGGTCTGTTTTGATAATTTATTAAGAGATATATGTGTTTGTGGATTAGATAGGACAATTATATCCGATTAACTTGGTATTTGGTGTGCATGTCAAGCATGATCAGGGGCGGAAATAGGCTTCCTATAAATAATGAGTCACAAAATAGTAAAAAGATGGGTAAAGTGCAATAAACCCCCCTCAACTATGCCCCTAGTGCAACTAACCCTCAACTACAAATAACCCCCTCCAACTATAAGATTGGTTAAGTTTTAGTATAGAGAAGGTTATTCCGGTTCACTTTCATCACCGGTAATTGGTAAAGACGTTTTTACCCTTTACATGAAAGGTTGTTACTCCGTATTTAATACTGAGGTATTGTTATAAAATTGATTAAATAACGTGGGGCCAGTGTAATAAGAACCACTAAAATTTTGACACCTATACAAACCTTATCACAGTAAAGCAATGAGACTATGAGAATTTGACAACGTAGGGCAATTATCACCTCCACCACTCATCAATTTCTCGGTGTCAAAGGAAAAAAAAATCTCGGCATCAACAGAGACCCATGGCAATTGTATGCCTTCACCGACAACTCCATACCCTAATCTGTACATTCTCATCCTCCGGCAATACAACCTTCAATGCCTCTTCCTTCATCATCTTCATCTTCTTAAAAGCCCCTCTCTTATCATCTTCTTCACCATCTACACCACCTGGATCAAATATCTGATACCTTTGAACAGAGTTTTTTCCCTTTCAAACAGATTAATGTGATTCGATTTTGGTTTTGATTTTGGTTCTGATTTGGATTCCAATTTGGTCCACTCTAGATGTTGCTGAATCCAATGCCGTCATCTGCGAACTACTTTGCTCAAGCCCTAATTCAGAATTACAAACTAGCCACAACTCCCACAAAACTTCCAATTACTGATACCATGATCTCCAACACTAAATCAGTAACCCATCTGAACCCAACCAGGCTTTGCACCATTCACCGGAGTCATTGTGTCCAGCTGCCGACCACTTCCCAATCGCACACCTTAAATTTCCAACCCATCTCACCACCGACACAGCGAACCACCAGCCTCGTCGTAGCATCAGCGCCTTTGTCGGAATTGCATCCTCATCTCCTGGATCTTCCATTGTCCTCACCAGAATTGCACAATAACACTAGCATATAGACGGAGGTAGAGAAAGGTTCTTTATATATATATATATGTATGTATATATATATATAGATAGATAGATAGAGTTAGAGAGAGAAAGAGGAGGGAGAGGGATGGAGTTTAGGATTATATAAACAGAGGTGGAGAGGGACACTACATTTATCTCCATTGTGGCTATCCTGATTTGTGGTTTCTTCAATACATTTTTTTATCCTGGAAACACCACAAGCATTTCTTTGTTTGTGTATATATAAAGATATTCCAGGAAAAAAAACAGAAAAGAAAAAAAAAACAGAGGTGGAGAGAGATGGAGAGCCGATAGAGGGGTTCACTCATGAAGATGATATTGTAATTGGTTTACACACACACACACAAAAATGGTGTTATTGTCTTTTAACTCTCATAAAGGCTTTTTGGTCATTTAATGAGAAATAATCCATCACGTGACATGCAAGGGGTTAAAATTCAATCTCCGATCACTGGATTGGGGTTTATTGCGCTCATTTGGGTATAGTTGAAGGGGGTTTATTGCACTTTACCCTAAAAAGATTTAATATGCGGCCCACCGAAACTTATAAAAACCTCAATGTGAGTCTTTTTTTGAAAATCAAAATCTGAAGTGGACAAAAACTTCAAATATTGTTCCTACACTTATTATTCTTCTTGTGCACTCATTCTGTTTTGAAATGCTTTTGCTTTATAACAAATCTTTTTAGATCCAATCTCTAGAAACACAATACATTTTATAATCAATGCTTTGGTGCTGCAAGGAAGGCATTCTCCCCTCCTATTTTTTATTTATTTGTTGTGCTTTGTCCACATATATATATATATTTTTAAATTATTATTATTAGAAAAGAAACTTAATAATTGGGCTTGAATGATCTATGAATATCAGAATTCCAATTCACTTGTGGTTTTCTCCATGGCTGGTTTTCTAACCTTAATACTTTTATAACAAAATAAGCAAATTAATTGTCTTGCTAGACATTTGCCTGACCTGCAGTAGTTCGTCATTTTTGTGTATTATTATTATTAGATTTTTGGTATCATTAATTTTAGGATGGTGTTTTTTGCTTTCAGCTTGTGGGCAGGCTGTCTCAAGAGGAACTAATGGCTCAGCTACCATCATTCTTGCCTGCTCTTTTTGATGCATTTGGCAACCAGAGTGCTGATGTTCGCAAGGTAAAACTTATGTTTTGTCTTGGCATGTTAATTTTTTTTTGCTGGAAAAAATGTGATAATTCTTGTGAATGGGGATGAGTGATCAACTCTGAAAATGCTGTTTGCCTAATTTTGCATACCCAATTAACTTAATTTAGTCCATCTTCATATTAATAAAAATGTTGTTCATATTATGATTAATATCATGATTCAAGTAGGTGGATAAGACTTATTCTTTATTATTATTATTATTTTGACTTGGATTTTTAGCGGCCTCTTCGAAGATTGCTTACAAGTAGATGGTGGTGGCCTGAGTCATGTTCCAAATATGTACATTAATATCTTGTTGCTGTTTGGCTTTAATGTCAATGGTGTTGGACACAAATAAATCCATATATATTGGTTCCTTTTGTTCCTTTCAAGCAGAAGAATAATATACATAAATTTCCAATACTTCGGACTACAACAATAATATGTAGAATTTACCAGATGAAAATTTCAAGGAAGCTTGAAGTTGAATACTTGAAAACATAGACTGTCCATGAGTAAGCAAGTGTGAGACATATTAACATTCATGTAGACAATTATTGCCTCAACTACTACTTAATCTATTTTTTTTTTTCTTTATTTTTATTCTTGTCAACCACTTATCTATCTATTGTTTTCGTTTATAGTTGAGGTATTTTCAAGAGGGTTTTTTTTTCCTCCTTTGGAGGAATAATACTAGCATGGTTACTTGTTATACATATTCAGCATTATATTAGTTTTAAGCAGAAAACAATAAACGAATGGTAAAAGTGTCCAACAAAATGTATAATATTTCAATATGTGCTATTACTGCTGGTCTATTATGTGAAATCGGATTGATCGAGGACGTGTGATTGAAAAGAATGGGATACTGTGGATAAGGTTTGCAAAAATAAATATAATCAATGACTGACATGATATAATCTTTTACACTATGTTTGGATGGAAGTGGAATGAAACGAGAAAGGGAAGATCATCTTCTCTGAATTTGGAAGGGAGAGAAAAGAAATGGAAGGATGGTCATCATCCCTTGACCCCACTTGATTCTTTCCCCTAAACTGGGGGAAAATTAATGGAAGATGAAAATGAATTCGTGATTACCCATTTGCCTTAATTTTCACAAGTGCTCACTGTTTTAGCCTTCGTATTAACAATAAAACATTCGCAAATGAGTTCAGTTTCCCTTCCTTTCTCTTCTCAAGGGAGAGACACTAACCTTTATTTATCTTCTCTCTAGAACTCCAAAACAAAGCATTACGGGGTTAGGCTGTTACTGAGCTGGTTTTTTAAGATTAGGTTATGAAAAGGTTGTATCTGGGAGAGGTATATTAAAAATATCATTGTGTCGCCTTTTTAAGTTCTCATTTATTTTTAAGTTGAACAAGGAGAAGAACCGATTGTGGGAACTTCTTTCAACGACGCTGTCAAACTAACCCTGAAAAATAGATTGGAAATGTGTGATATATTGTTCTTGTATATTTATGTAGTCTTTTACTAATATTGACCTTTTTTAGTGACTTTATTATTAAATATTATTTGTTTTGATGGCAGACGGTCGTCTTCTGTCTAGTGGACATCTATATCATGCTCGGGAAAGAATTCTTACCATACTTGGAAGGGCTTAACAGTACACAATTGCGATTGGTGACTATTTATGCTAATCGTATCTCGCAGGCCAGGACAGGTACTGCAATAGACGCGTAGCTGATTTGTTCGAGGTGAAAGATTGGGTCAGAGTTGGTGCCTCACCACCAACGGTTAGCTAATTTGTTTGGGATGGAAATTTTTTGGGTGCAGCGAGTCAGTTTGGTCATTCGCCGTTGTGTATTTTGTATATTGTGTGAAATTTGTGTCTTGCAGGTGGGTTGGGTTTGTATTTTTTTTTTTTTTATAATTATTTTTATATTCATTTTCCCCTTTTTTGGTTTGAAGTCAGAGGTAGAGTGTTGTTTGTGGTGGGAAACAAATTCGGGATTGGACTCTTGGTGCCCATAAAGAAATTTACATATTCAGAAATATTTTCATCTCTTGTATTTACAAGAGAAATTTGGTCTTGTTATGATGCTTTGTGTATATGGTGAAAAGGATGTCATATTACTATATATATATATAAGTAGACAGTGTTGACTTTTATGAATAGGGTAGTCAAAATGTAAAAAAGAAGAGAAAAAAAATAAAAAATAAAAATGGAAACCTAGTTTGAAGGTATGATCATTGTTACTGCTATTGCTTTTTTTTGTTTGTTTTTTTTTTTTTATTATTATTATTTATGGTAAGGACTGTTACTGGGATTGTTGTTCTTGAGAAATTTATATTTCACTCTAAAAAATTATAGCAATTTCAACCTGTGTCTACAAATTTTTCTCTGCTATCTTCGCTTGAATAAATTCTTATTTATTATGAAAATAAACAGAGAGAAGAAAAAAGATCAGAACCCAACCCACCTTTTTCACAATCAATGATTCCTACATCCACAAACAATCCATAAACTCGGAGATCATATAATAATATGGGAATCACTAATAATTCAATGGAACACTTTTCTCCCCCCCCTCTCTCATCATCATCATCATACGAACACGCTAATTGAAAATTATTCCCATTCACATTACTTATTTTCTTTAGATGAGAAATGAAAAACTAATTCTTATTTTTACAAAAAAAGGTGCTAAATGAATTAGGAAAAAAAAGAAAAGAGGTGCTAAATGTCCATAAAGTGAGTTATCATTCATTGCATAGATTCATGATGCTTTTCTCAATCTATCTGCTTAGGTAACTTAAGCACATAAAATAAATTGTTAAATCAAACTTCGTTTTTCACATGCCTCTACGGTATAGTGGTGTTGGCATAGATCTGGGTGGTAAGTCCGTGAGATTTCGCTTTTGAACCGCACTTTTGAGTTGAATGGTGCGTGTGTTGTGGGGCCGATACATGTGCTCTAAGGGAGGAGGAAAAAAAAAAACTTAGCCCTGCACGTGACATTATATGTCGTCTTCATTATTTTTGTTATCACATAATTAAATTGAAAATCTCATGTGTCACCTACAAAAAGCGGGGAAAAAAATCTGGTCATAAGATCACACATGATTGTGCAAATGCTTGCAGATTTTTTGCTTCTGGAGCAGATTTTGACCTTGTGATATACATGTCTCATCCAATATTAAATGGTTTAGAGGTAAAAAAATATCTAAAAAATTTACCAAACTTGACTAATATGATCACACCGTGCTTTAATTTGTCACATTTAAGTTATGTAAGTAAGAAATGACGTCATGATAACATCATCATATTTAATGAGGTAATGGTGATATCATCCTTACTCACATGGAACAGATGGGATGTATCTGATTTTTAGACTACTCATCATTATTTTTCTGATTTTGTGACAAGGAGACAGATTCGCGCCATGGGTGTGCGTCGGAAGATGGTAGGAATTGCCGCCTATGGTTATGAAGGAGAGAGAAGGGCATTCATGGATGCCGGTGCAGATGAGTTTTATGAGAAGTCGATGCCACCGGATCAACTGGTCCGAATCCTGAGAGAGATTGACAACAGTTGAAGGTTGAAGATGCTAGTCTATGAATCAAATCAAGGGCTGGTATGCAATTGACTATGAACTTATCTCATTTTCATTTTGGTACTCTCTTGTTATATACATGTGTGTTGTGAGCTCATGTACTCAACTATGTTACTGGGCTTCTGTTGATTTTCTAATAGTAATGGTAGCTGTCGCATGAACAGTACTTGGTCCTTTCATTTTTTCGGATTTGCTTGGTTTGTCACTTAGAAAATAATTTTTAATTTTTAGATAATTAAAAATTGAAAATTAGATATCTTACAAAAACTCTATTTAATTCAATTTCCTAAAAACTATTTTTTGAAAATTCTGATTGGTTTGTAACTCTGAAAACATTTATCAAGAAGTTAGAGAACAAAAAATAGTTTTCAGAGAATAATAAAATACGGTTCTCTTAAAACTGGTAAAACAGTTTTAAGAAAACTGAAACAAGCAGAGTATTTTGTACAGTTTTTTATTTTTAATTTTTTGAGAACAGCTGAAAACTGTTCTCAGAGTTATAAACCAAGCAAGACCTTATTTTTTGTTTAATTGAGTTGATGAATTGGGTAATTTTATGACAGTATGAAAACTTGAGTTAGTTTTAAGATTTCATATGTAATGTATTTGAGTTTATTGTTAAAGGTGTATAAACGGTTGAGGCCACCAACAAAGGCTATTTGAGCAAACTTAATCAGGAGAAGAAAATGTGTTACATATCAAGTTGAGAGCTTGAAGCATTTAACGTGGAGGTGGAATTAATACATAGAAGAAGAAATGGAGGAGGAAGAAGTTTGAGGAAAATCAATTGGTCATGAAAAGGAGGAAATGATTAATAATCGTTGAAATACACATGCACAAATGGAGCCATGAAATTAGGCAAAGGGACATATTGGATAGCGTTTTTTTTCTTTTACTTAAATCCTCTCATTTTGTTTAAGTTTTGATATTGGTCCTTTATCAAAAATTATAATAGTTTTTGAAAATAATAATTTTTGAAAAGGGATAATAATTTTTGAAAAAGGGATTGATATTAAAACTTGTACAAAAGAGTGGTATTTATCCAAAAAAATAAAAAATAAAAAAATAAATCTATTGAATAATAAAATAAAATAAAAAAAAGTGTGTGAGAGAGAGATTGAGGATTTCACCTAACATGCGCGCTAAAGACGAAAAAAAAAAAAAAAAAAAATGGTTTTAATTTTTAAGTAAAATTACTGGGCTAAACCCTCAAAATGCAAATCTAGGGTTTAGTGAATGAGTAGAGAGAAAGTGGTAGTGCCTTCCTTTCGTTTACGACTAGGGTTTTGTTCGTCTTTGAATTCATCATCAGTGTGGTGTGGATTTCAGCTTCAAACATGAAAATGTCAGATTATGTCCCATTCCTGACCGGAGATTTGCTGATCGAAATCCTTGCTCGACTACCCCTCAAAACTCTAGTCCGATTCACCTGTGTCTGCAAATCATGGTAACACCTCAATCTCAATCGATCTCCATCCAACAACTACAACGAAACCTATACTCGTTCGAAGCTGCACTTCTCGTGATGATGGAGATGAGCGATAAAATTATTCACTACGTTGGGATAATGATATGTTCTTAAAGTATCAAGAGCTTGACTTGCCATTGAAGAGCTTTTGCCAATATTTTCGTATAATCGATAGCTGCAGTGGCCTCTTTTGCCTCACTGAGGTCAGTTCATTTATATGGAAAAGCTCTTCCTCTGGAATCCTTCTATTCGAAAGGTTTTGCCCCTTCCACCACTTCGTTTCACCTATGAATCTCACTATCCATACATGCATGTCATTGGCTTTGGCTTTTGATTCCATCACTGATGATTACAAGGTCGTCCGGATTGTCGAGTTTGCTCGCATGCCGGAGATTTACATTTTCAGTGTCAGCACCAGCACTTGGCACACCATCAGTCTTGTGGCTCTTCCACATATCACCTTCAATGAGAAGGCTCCCCAAGCTTTTCTCAAGGGGCTGCACACTGGATTGGGTGTACTTATGACCTTGGCTATGTGATTGGGTCATGAGAAATTTGGTGAAATTATGTTGGAGTATAGAAAATCAAAGATAATTAAGAGACACAATATATCATGATCTTTATTCTCGTGTTACTAATTTTCAACAATTACTCGCTTTTATGGTCTTGAAGAATACAATATGACTTGCTCCATATGGGTGATGAAAGAGTACGAGGTAGCGGATTCTTTCACTAAGCAATTCAATATTCATATGACTGGAACATTTAATACCCTTGCTGGCTTCACAAGGAAAGGTGAACTTCTACTGTCAACCAGGGAACCTGGTAGTTCATGCCGAAGATCAACCTTTCTTTTAATTCGTGGCACTACAGGTCAATTTTATAGACAATCACTTTATGCAGATTCTTGCACGGAGAGCCTAGTTTTACTCAGAAAGAGTGGGGTTGGGCTATTGAAAGGAGGAGTGGAACTGAGGAAATCAAGAACAGAAAAGATACAGGATATCACACACATTCTATATTTGCTATTTGTTAATTTCTGTTATTATTTCTTATAAATGTCAAACCACATTTTAGTATCTCTGTCACCATGACCTTAGCAGATAATATAAGCTTTAAAGTTTTATTGTCAAATACTGTTTCGTTCTAGTATGACTAGAACATAACTTCTACTGTCAACTAGTTATGGAACCTGGTAGCTCATGACCCCAAAACTCTAGGTCTGGAACTGACGAGCACCTGAAAAATATAATAGTGAGTCAGGCCGACGAGTAAGTTCTTTCTACGACAACTCAAACAGAGACCGGAACAATTCACTTAATCCAAGCGTATATCCCATCATCCTAATGAGTATAAAATGAGCAATCATTCATAAATAAAATATTAAGATTGCAAATAATAAAATACAACAGGTTGGAGGTGATATTGGGTTCAATACAATTCAGCATTAAGGAAATGATCTGGGCATTTTGGGGTTTTCACATGAAAAATATAGTTTTCTTTTGGCATGGTTGGCAAATTCGTTCCTTCCTTGGTCATGCCGGTTTCTATCGCCGCTTCATCAAAGATTTTAGCAAAATATCCCGGCCCTCCAGCCTCTGCAACTCCTCAAAACACCATTGTTAAGGGTCCTAAACTTCGGTCTAAGTGACTTGTGTATGTAGATATATTTAATAATGTTAAAAAAGTTGAACAATAATGATAATACTAATACATTATCCTCCTATACATATATACCCATATATATATATATATATATATATATATGCAACCATCCATGGGTTAGGTAGACAATTCATATATACTTGAATTTGAAGAACTCATCAGTGTCTTGAAAGTTGTTCTCTTGTTGGTGTCTCGTTTAATTAATTAATCCTAAAACTAATCTAGCATGTATATAATATGAAGCAAACCAGATAATTTTGCCATTCTTAGGGGTAAATTAAATTGGCAGATTGTAGTGTAGTTGCCTTAGTTTCTTAGATGGGAGGATAATCCATGCTTGTAGTAGATATGCACAAAACTCCTACGCATTCAGCGCTAACAATAGTCATATAATCAAGAAAACATAATATATTAAAATAAGGTGCGTTCCAAGGTGTGAAGTGGGAGAGAAGGGATGTCATAATTGGGGTTTGATGAATATTTTGAAAATTTCACAAAATTGAGGATCTATATCTTTAAATTAAAGCATGTCTAGTTTAGGTATTTCCCTGTAAGGCAATTTTTATGATACTTGTGAATTGAAGAAAAAATTAAAACTTTTACATATAAAAAACTTTTAGCAACAAGTTGAATTCAAAATCAAGTCCAACCCAAACACCAAAAATATTGAAACCCATTTTAAGGTTTTTAACTTATTATGTTCGTCCACATATATACTCTTTTAGCTCGAGCTCTTAACCCTGAAACCCTAAAAATAGCGATGCAGTATGGCTTGAGCTCAGCGGCTGTGAGCACGAGCTTTGGATAGCTGAGGCTCGAACTTTAGAATAAAAGCTCGAGTTCTCTGTTGATGTCTCGTAATGGTTAGTGTTGGAACTATCCATTACGTCGTTGTTTCGTCTCGTAAAGTTTTTGAAGGTACAACTCACGGATTAGCAGTGCATTGACTAATTTAGTTTTCTTTGGATCAGGAATTCTATAAAAAGCTAAACACCCCCACATTCTAAGATATTCTAAGTTATACCATACGAAAAACACATATACCTAACAAAATTAAGTAAATACCTAAAACCCTGACCTATGAGAGTGTCCCAAGTTTCGGACTTGAAGGAGAGTGCCGAGGGTTTTGGGATCGAGGGTTCTTCCTCAAGGTTTTAGTTTTTAAATCAAGATTGCTTCTTTTATGCTCTTATTTGGCTGAAAGTGTGGAAGCAATGCTTTTAAAAGTATTATGTTAAGTGTTGTTGCCATAAAATTTGGAAATTTGGGTTGTGTTTCAGGGGTTGGTATAAGTTGGCTCACAAAGAGCCTAAATTTTCTTCCTACCTTCCAGGGGTTTGCAACAGAGGATCCTTACAAGCTAAGTTGAATATAGTGCTTACTATAAAGTTTTCAAATAACATTTGGAAATCGGAAACTAAGGAAAAGTTCAACTAGTCGACAGATCCATCAAAAAGCCTCGGGGTATTATTGAGGATGTGTTGATTAAAATTGATAAATTCTTTTTTCCGATCGATTTCGTTGTCATTGACATCGAGCCTTGAAGTGACAATTGGGATGCACCCCGTGTCTTCCATGTCACAAATCAGTGACTTTTCAATTCTTAGCAGGTTCGATCAATCACACCAATGCACAAAGAATGGAAGTAATAATTTCTACTGCTTCAGCTTTGGTTGAAGATAGACCCATTGGGCCTCAGGTACTTAAATGGGATAAAAAAAAAGAAAAACTTGGCCCAAGATCAATTACTGATAAAAATATGGTCCAAAATAATATTGGTGGAGACATGGATTATTTGTGAAAGCTTAAATTTTGTGAGAAAGAGAGATTGAGGATTTCACCTAACATATACCTGTTATATATAGACATTGGATGATTAGAAACCAATATTATCAACTGTTAAGATTTAGTTTCAGAATCCTTCTAACATATACATATTTACAAATTATCTATCATTCTAAAATATTCTTCACTCTACCAAATCCTACAAATTCTTCAATAAACTTAAATCTGTTGTACAAAAATTATCATATACTATAGTATTGTATATTTAAATATTATTTGTAAATAATTATTATAACAATAATCTATATATCTATATAGTTTAATATAAAAGAAAAGAAACTATAAAATAAAAGAACCTGAAAAGAAGTCGAGACTAGAATTTAATTCTATGTCCTTAAGACAGATACGCCCCGCTACGGTGCTAACGGACTGTACGGCGTCTATCTCCCAGGATACAACAACTTT
>JAOTQH010000001.1:7962786-7977214 GCA_025631255.1 Cornus kousa | reverse complement strand
GGGCCCAAAAGAAGTAAGAGAAGGTTAAGCTAAGGATTAGAGCCAAGGCACACTGTAACCATAAAATTAGTTACATGCAAAATGTATGGTGAAATTAAAATACAAGACCAAAAAAATAATTAAAAAATGAAAGCTTTGGGATGCAACTGCAGATTAATTCCATCGCGAAGCTCTCCATCTAGTTCCCACGAATTCTCGAAGCCACAACCTCCACTTTTGGAAGTAACTGCAGATCAATTTTACCATAGAAATCAACACTTGTACCCAGAGTTATTAGGAGATAATTTTCGGAACTTATGATTACCATTGGGAGTACATGGAGAACATAGGAAGTACAAATACTTCTCTAAAAGTATCGTGTTGGTATCAGACACAAATACTTGGCAGATACGTAGATATTATCCGGACACATTTCAGATACGGCTAGAAATATCCGGCCAATTAAATATTTTATTTTTTGGTTGAACATTGTTGGAATATGACAATCATACGTTTTGAACACTTTTGAGATACGCGAAGTGATTTGATAATTATTTTTTTTACAAAAAGGTAATGGTATTAGCCGTGTGCTCTCTACTCTAAAACTGAAGAAGAGGGTGACCGCACTTTTGGTGGACGGTGAAAAATACTTGCCAACTTGTGCAGGTTTGAATGCTGAAGCATTATGGTGTTGAGAGACGTGTCGTTGGCAATGGAAGAGATGCAGTTAATCTCTTTGCTTCTAGAGCAGATTTTGACCTTCTTGTGATAGACATCTCTTCCAATATTGAATGGCTTAGAGGTAAAAAATAACTAACAAATGTACCAAGCTTGACTAATATGGTCGCACGATTCAATTTATGAGAGTAAGGGATAACGTTGTGATGACATTATCATAATTAATGAGGTCATGGTGATGTCATCTCTACTTACATGGAACAACGGGGACGCATCATTTTTAGACTACCTATTATTATTATTTTTGATTTTGTGACAGGCCACAAGGGAAATTCCCGCCTTGGGTGTGCGTTGGAAGTTGGTAGGCATTGCCGCCTATGGTAATGAAGGATAGAAAAGGGCATTCAGGGATACCGGTGCAGGTGAGTTTTATGAGAAGCCGGTGCCACCGGATCAATTGGTCTGAATCCTGAGAGAGACTGACAATAGTGGAAGGTTGAAAATGCTAATCTATGAATGAAATCAAGGGCTCTTATGCAATTGTCTATGAACTTATCTCATTTTCGTTTTGTACTCTCTTGTTACATACATCTGTGTTGTGAGCTCCATGTACTCAACTATGTTACTGGGCTTCTGTTGATTTTCTAATAGTAATGGTAGCTGTTGCATGAACAATACTTGCCCCTTTCAATTTTGTGAGTCTGATTGGTTTGTCACTTAGAAAATAATTTTTAATTTTTAAATAATTAAAAATTAGAAATCTTGTAAAAATTCTATTTGATTTAATTTTTTAAAAATTATTTTCTGAAAATTCAATTTTAAAAAGTTTTATGTTTTCTAAATTCTTAAATGATTGTTATTTGAGCTTCAACCCTATCTATCATGTCGCCTTATAATCATCTTAATTGTTTCCAAACTTTGGATTGATTGGTTCATCCTCCGAAACAATAGTTGTCACATAATTCTGCAGCTAATATATACCTAAACAAAGTGGCAACATTTTGGAAGATTCTATGACAACTATTGTTTAACCTAAACAAATCAAATGGGGAGAAATTAGTTCAAATATTCTTAAAAAATTATGTTTAATTTTTCAAATTATCTCTAATTAGTTGATCTCCAATAAGTTTTGGTTGCTCTCATCGATTTTTACCTTCTAAGTAAATAGAATAATTTATTTATTTATTTTATATAATTTAAATATGATTCAAATAGTACAAAATATTCTTCAAACAGATTATCAGCAAAGATCCATATTCAATTTGTTTTTGAATTCGGATTCAAAAGTAAAGGTAGAACTTTACAGGGGAGCCGGCTCTTTAACTTCCATAGTCGGCTCTCCCTCATGGAGATGAGTTAAGAGTCCTCGATAGAGTAACCAAGTGGTCTATTTTAAAATTTTATTTTTCACTTTGGTTGAATTAAGCCAAATAAATACATATACCTAAAAAATATTTGTTAAATTCTAAAATGTCCCTCATTCTCTTATTTCAAAACACTAAATTATCCTTCTTAAATCAAATAGTATGAGTTGTATGCCAATATATTATAGAGCCGCATTACATTTTGCATAGTCATCTTAAGGAAGGGGCCAGGAGAAACGGGAGGCTATCCAAGTCATTTTCTATTTGATTTTTTTGGGGAAGTATGTGTATGCATATTTCTTATTTAATAGAAAAAAAAGAGGATAATTTGATCTTTTAAAATAAGAGTAGACATTTTGAAAAGGAAAATAATTTTTGATTACTTATAAATTGTCTGATTTATAAATTTTAATTGATCATGTATATAAAATATAAGGAAGTGATCACGGAAAATGAAAATTTTCTTATATTTGGTAAAGTTGACCAATCAAAACTTATACGTAAAACAATTCATTTGAGAATTCCACTCAAGTAATACTACTCTTTTGAAAAACTTTGATTCTCAATACATATATAATAATTTTGAAAAATAAATACAATTTAAAAATAAACTATTGATTTATCAACTAGATGTTGCTTTACAGCACCTTAGTGGATCCAAAAAAAAAAAAAAAAGAAAAAAAAAAAGAAGGGAAAAGTGAAATTTATTTTTTTATTAAGAACTCCTAACTGATGTAAATGCTACTAGTATAATTTTGTAAAATCGAAAGCTGTTAAAAAAAAAAATTTCAGATCGAATTAATTAAAAGAAATAAAATAAAAATAATCAGACTACGTGTCAAACCTGATCCATTTCAGATCGAATCAGACTGTGGTCGAACTGATCCATTTCAGACCCAAGTATCCGGGTCGTTCTGTTTTGTTCTGGGCTTTGACCTCAAAACCCTAAACCCTTTACACGTTCCTTCTAGACCCTTCTCTCCCCCTCCCTCCCTCTACAAAACCCCCATTTCTGCTCAGTCATCCCAAAAACCCCTCTATCTCTCTCTCTCTCTATATTTTCTATAGCGTTCTTTCTCTGCAACTCTCGAAACATGTATAGATTCGCCGCCAATCTTGCTTCCAAAGCACGGTATGTTCTATAACAACAAAGAAAAATCACTTTTTTTAATTGATTATTTCTTCGTTCTCACTGATCTCCCTACCTTTGTTATGTAGGGTTGCTAGGAACAGTACCAAGCAGGTATTGATTGATTTAATAGTTCAATTGTTTCAATCTTAATGTTCGAGAATATATATATATATATATAAATTAACAAATTGATCTTTTGTGATTTTTGGGGTTCAGATTAGTACTAGGTTGGCTTGGAGTAGAAATTATGCAGCAAAAGACATTAGATTCGGGGTCGAAGCCCGGGCTTTGATGCTTAGGGGTGTCGAAGAGCTCGCTGATGCTGTTAAAGTGACAATGGGGCCAAAAGTGAGTTGTTGTTCCATGTATTCTTTGAAATTGTCGCATTTCTGTGAGAGAAATGTAATTTCTGTTGTTTCACCTTCTCAATTCAACCCAACATAGCCTTTTGCCCACTATGTGTGTCGGCTGCATGAATCAATCAATACTAGTTAATGATTTACAATGGTGAGTCTTATTTCATTAGGCCAAGTTGTGGATTTTAGTTGATCCTATGATTCTGATAATTATAATAATTTTTTATCCTTCCTCTATAGGACCAACTCTAGCTACTTCTAATTTTTTATCCTGGGCTACCATTTTAACGATTCTCTCTCAAATTTTAACACAATCATAGACATTCACATCCTCTATTTCATTAAACATACTTTTTTTCTCTCTCTTTGTGTGATGGGTAATCAATGTCCCATGAATGTTTCAGTTCCATTTTTTGAAGCACTGACATTGGTGTCTATGTAACTATGGCTTTTAGATTCTCTTCCTTGCTCCACAATTCATCCTTCAACAAATTTATGGGTGCTAGCTTTCAAGATACTTATCGTACTTAATTTGTTGTGCTTAAATTTTGGAGGGAAATAAAATAAAGTAAAATTTTTCCCTGAGCAAATGATAAATAACATGCCATTTCAAGTGGTTCTCATTTAATTTTGGACTTAAATCTGCCCAATTGAATTGTTCAAAAGATAATTCTGATTGGTTAATAAGAATTTGTTCCCCTTCGTTTAGCCTGACCAATAAATAAACAAATCTATTCAACAAGTAAAAGAAAAGGAAAGAGAGGAATCTATTTCTTTGCCATCAACGTTTTGCCAATTTGATCATGTTAATGCAAATTTAAAGCCTAGTATATTTTATTTTCTTCTCTTTACAATTGTACTTTTTCCTTTTATTCAAAATTGTTGATTGCTTGTTTGACCTGTTTAATATGTTTGTTTGACCTGTTTAATATGTGTACAATTTCAAATTTCGTTTTGAAATTCAATTCAAGTTTGAGGGTCATCTGGTGTCCAAACATGTCTCCAGGCATGTTGCACAGAAGATTGTGTACAATATGGTTTTTGAAATGGATATGAATTTTTTTAAAAAGTGTTGTGCTACATAGCTTGCAATATATAAAATAACTAAAAGTTATAAAAGAAGAATTATGTTTGAGTGTGCAAAATCAAGATTTAAGTTTGAGTGTAACCTAATCACTGAAGTCCTGCAACCAAATCCCTAATGATCAGAATGATACTGCTAATTATGTTTCCCCTTTTATTCTTGATCAAGGATAACATATTTGAGAATTCTTATCTTTTCCTTCTATTTGGAATCCTTTTCAACAATCAAGAAAATATTATTTAGACTTTAGAATCAAAGAATATTCCAGTAGATTGTTGCCATAAAGTTGGGCATTTGTTGCTTGATATGGATTACTGTATTTTGGGCTCAGTGAATTGTCTCTTAAGTTTTTCATTTTTCTTTTATCCTATGTTACATGGACCCGGGTACAGGTGTCGGACACGGGTATGTATCGTGTTGGACGTGTCAAATCTCTAAATAAAAGGACACATGGACATGGCTAAATATTCATTTTATTAATTATTTTATTTTATTTTCTAGAGTAAAGTAATTTTTTAATCTAATATAATGTTCAATATAGGCATTTAACTCATTTTAAAGTAATAATATAATGTAATTGAATGACTGGATATGCTTTTTAAGTACATGTCCAACCAAAAGTGTCGGACACATATCCCATACCAATGTCCGAGGGATATGTGTCCGACATGGTTACTTCACTACTTTTGAAGAGTCCATGTAACAGAGCTTTTATCATATTATCATTTGATTGCATGGTGTTCAGTCCTCCTTTTGCCTTTATTTCTTCTTGTAGAGTCTTTTCGTTCGTTTTCCTCAAGTACTGTATTGATACTTGTTATTGTTCAAATTTTGTTTATTATAATTATTTTTCTTCCTGAAAAAGTTTCCCTATTTGAAATTGTGCGATGGAGGTTAGTGTAGTTTGGTTCTTTTATGTCCCTTGGATCTTTATCCTCCATTCTATGATGGTTAACTAGTGTTGTTTTTTGGTGTTTGACTTTTCCAAAGGGACGCAATGTTGTTTTAGAACAAAGCTATGGTGCCCCTAAAGTGACAAAAGATGGGGTCACTGTGGCAAAGAGCATTGAGTTCAACAACAGAGTCAAGAATGTCGGTGCTAGCCTTGTAAAGCAGGTTGCAAATGCTACAAATGATGTTGCAGGCGATGGTGAGGTTTCATACATGCTGTTTTTAGGCTACTTGAATGTTCATCTTCTGTTTGATATAGTTGTTTTTGATGCATGGCTTAAAGTATATATATATATATTTTTTTCCTAGTTGGTACGCACACACACTTGTCTCTTTTGAGTCTTGAACCCCCGACCTCCTTTTGGGAAGTAAGAGGCTAATACCGCTAGGTCACTGGCAGGTTGGTATAGCTTAAAGTATTTCATTCTTGAGGGTTGTTATTTCTAGTGTTCTGAGCTATGTCATCTTGATAGATATAGTAGTTCTTACATTTACTAGATCTTCAGCAAAATGGGACCTTCCAAATCTAGACATGGTTGATGATCCAGGGCATGTTCATATGTTTCAGGTACCACTTGTGCAACAGTTCTCACCCGCGCAATATATTCTGAAGGGTGCAAGTCAGTGGCTGCTGGAATGAATGCCATGGACCTGAGACGAGGGATCACGATGGCAGTTGATGCTGTGGTCACAGACTTGAAGAGTAGAGCACGGATGATTAGTACGTCTGAAGAAATAGCACAGGTTTGCTTTATAGAGTACCTCCTTAACTGAAAGTTACTTATGATATGAAAGTGTAATAGTTTCGAGGGAATTATTTGTGAAAAATGATAGCTTTCTTGTAAATGATTTATTGTATCACTAATAGCATCTCATCTTGAAAAGGTTGGCACAATATCAGCAAATGGAGATAGAGAGATTGGTGAGCTGATAGCCAAGGCTATGGAGAGAGTTGGCAAAGAGGGTGTTATTACCATTACTGTAAGTGGCCTTCTTATTTTTCCATCTTTTCCCTCCTGAATGATACCTATGGTTTTTAAATGTTCAATAGCTATAGGTGCAGGTTGCTTTACAATTTGTTTGTGCAGTTTTTGTAAGTCAATTAAGATTTTTAAGCTCACTCTGGTTAAATTAACTTGCTTTTATTTTCCCTTGCTGATCTGGCAATCATTCTTTTCTAATCCTTTATTTTAAAATTTTAAAATTTTTTATAATAAATTTTTGAAGTGTTTGGTATGATGTTCTTGATTTTCTCTATATGGAAAAATGTTTTAGACGTGACTAGTTTGTTAATTTGTTTTAGTTTTCCTTTCACCATTTTCCTTTTTCCTTTTTTTTTTTTTTTTGTTGGTCAGGTTCCTTTTTTTGAAGGTTTTTTCTTAATTTTATTAACAGTAGCATACACATATTTACAATTTTGGGTTAGTTACTTGCAAAAATATTCAAAATTCTGCATTTTTTCTTGAGAATAGTAGCCAAGCAAACTACCAAGGGGCGGTTTTATTGTTCGTGCTGATTTGTTATTTAGTTCTGTTGATTTAAATTACAATACCTTTTGCATCGTGGTATTGATGTTTAAATTGATCTTCGCTCTTCTTTTGTCTTCAATAGTATATCTATGTTATTATTATTATTTTTGAACTGTTATATCTATGTTGTTATTATTTTTTTCGAACTGTTATATCTATGTTATTTTAATATTTATTGTAGAACTTTATCCTGCCATTATTATTTTGTGAAAAGTTTTTAAGGATCCAACTGATGGATTTAGTTGCTCTCTTAAACTGTTGCAGGATGGAAACACACTGGAGAATGAATTGGAAGTGGTTGAAGGAATGAAGCTGGATAAAGGCTATATATCCCCTTATTTCATCACTAATCCAAAGACTCAAAAATGTGTAAGCAGATTTATTTTCTCTGAACTAATGACTTCTATGCATTCCCCCCTCCCCCAACTCCCTGAAAAAAAAAAAAAAAGAACAGAAAAAGAATCAATCTACATTCATAGACACTCTCAGGGGCACTACTAGT
The DNA here is from genome assembly GCA_025631255.1 of Cornus kousa. Lineage (NCBI taxonomy): Eukaryota > Viridiplantae > Streptophyta > Magnoliopsida > Cornales > Cornaceae > Cornus > Cornus kousa. Next base: position 7,969,639 of record JAOTQH010000001.1, on the reverse strand, counting down.
TTATTTATATGTTTACTGTTGCCGAGTGTTTCATGGTGTTTGGGTACTTCCTACTCCTGTATGCTGCCTGACCTCCTGTTATTAATGAAGTTCTTTTTCATTTTATTTTGGTCAGGAACTAGAAGATCCACTAATTTTAATCCATGAGAAAAAAATCTCAAGCGTAAATGCAGTGGTGAAAGTATTAGAGTTGGCCTTGAAGGTAGACATCTATTTTGTATGTTAAGAAAAACATGTTTTTCGTGCTATTTGCGTATTACAACCAAATTATATCATGTTCTTCCAGAAGCAAAGACCCTTACTGATTGTTGCTGAAGATGTGGAAAGTGAAGCATTGGCGACCCTCATTCTGAACAAGCTTCGTGCTGGAATCAAGGTGTTTTTAAGCTATTATCACATAAATAGTAATCCATTAGCTCAAGTACAGTTTGTTTGGCTGTGCAACTCTCTGAATCTAACTTTATTATGCATCTGTTGAAGGTCTGTGCCATTAAAGCACCAGGATTTGGAGAAAATAGGAAGGCCAATCTGCAGGACCTTGCCATCCTCACAGGGGGAGAGGTAGGTTCACCTTTTAGTATTTTATTGAATGAACCACTGCCTTACTTTTTTGAATATGTTTTTTTTTTTGGGTATTGCATGTACCATTGTGTAAATTTTCTTCCTTTCTTCACCTCCTCGATCAACTGTAGGTCATAACTGATGAGCTTGGCTTGAACATTGATAAGGTGGGAGTAGAAATGCTAGGGTCATGCAAAAAGGTGAGATATTAGAATGATGTTTTGGTGTGATTGACGTGTTACTTTGCAATAACCCTACGGCAAGTTATGTTTCTTTATTATCTTATTGTGTGGTGGATAACAGGTTACTGTATCAAAAGATGATAGTGTAATTCTTGATGGGGCTGGTAGCAAGAAAGACATTGAAGAAAGAATTGACCAGGTTAATACCATCATATTCTCAAACCAGTTACTTGATATTCTGTCTGATTCCGATTGAATTGATAACTAACTTGATTTGCGGCCTGTCATTGCCATTTAACAGATAAGATCCTTAATTGAATTAAGCACTTCTGATTATGACAAGGAGAAACTTCAAGAGAGACTAGCTAAGATCTCTGGTGGTGTTGCTGTCTTGAAGGTTAGTTTCTCACTGGAAGACAACTTTATCATTTCTGTTGTCTGTAAAGATGGCCAAGAGCTCTTATCTAGGCCTACATAAGTAGTTCATGGGAGATTCACAATTAATGGCAATTTATAAAATAGGACAAAATAAGTGGTAATTTGTGAAACAAAATATGAATGAAGTCTGTATTTTTGCTAGATTGGAGGAGCCAGCGAAACTGAGGTGAGTGAGAAAAAAGACAGGGTTACTGATGCTTTAAATGCTACAAAGGCAGCTGTGGAGGAAGGAATTGTGCCTGGTGAGCTGCTTAATTTATGAAAGCTTTTTGTAAATCTTGTTGGCCTTAGGATGACCGGGCAGTAATTTTGAGCTTTTTATATCTAGGTGGTGGTGTTGCTCTTCTTTATGCCTCAAAGTGGTTGACAACTCTCAAAACTGCAAACTTTGACCAAAAGATTGGTGTTCAGATTATTCAGAATGCTCTAAAGGTTTGAACCTCTTACTCATCTAAATGATCAACTTACTTTAATGCTACAATTGTAAGCATATAGTTTTGTTTCTTTCTCATGCCTATTTGGTGAGCAAGCACTTTGCGTGTTTGCCTGAGGGTTATTTGCTGAAAATATTCAAAACCCTTGTTAACTTGAGTATGATGCTGTAGAATATTTAGATGGTTTGAGCAGCAAAGCAGATAAACTTGAAAAAATTAACAAAAAAGCTGCAAGACATATAATTTTTTTTTGTTAATAAATAATTACTGTTGAAGACAAACTCTCAATATTGTTCTTTATTTTATTTTGTCTTTTTCTTTTTTCTTTTGGTGGGGGTTGACATTATGGATCTTAAAATACCTGTTTCTTGTTGGGTCGTGGGGGGCACATGAGGACCTTAAAATTGCTAGATATTTTGAGAAGTTTTAATATGTATCCTGTCTAATTTTAATAAAAAAAATACCTCTGTAGTTAAGTTCATCTATGGCTGCTTTTGAGGCTTACATTGATAGCCACATTGATAGAATACTGCCCAAAACAATAGTTGGCTTTATTTCTCTTTATATATTTGCTTGCACAGGACCTTGTCATTATTATTCTATATGGTTAAAACATACACTGCAAAGACTTTCTTGGAATGTACTGCTTAAAAATATTATTAATCGTGTATTAATCTGTTTCTCCTGCAGGCACCGGTGCACACGATTGCTTCTAATGCTGGAGTTGAGGGGGCAGTAGTAGTTGGCAAGTTGTTGGAGCAGGATGACCCTGACCTCGGATATGATGCGGCTAAAGGTTCTCTCTTTCTCTCTCTATCACACACACACACACAGACAAAAGAGATTGTAAATTACTTTCACTCTCTCAGTTTTGACAAGTATTTTCCAACCAGGTGAATATGTGAACATGGTGGAGTCAGGAATCATTGATCCATTGAAGGTCATTAGAACAGCTTTGGTAGATGCTGCCAGGTAATTTTCCTAGCCTGCGAAGATTTTTCCCTTTTGTTTTAGCTTTCCAATCAAGCACTGATCGGTTCTCTTTCTCTATGTAGTATCTCCTCTCTGTTGACCACAACTGAGGCTGTTGTCGTTGAACTTCCCAAGGTTGAGAAGGAAGCTCCACCAATGGGTGCAGGCATGGGTGGCATGGATTATTGAGGAACTTGTGACGGCCTACCCATCTTTTCTCCTTAAATTACAGAGTTTTTAAAACCACAAAAGGTTGTTTGTTCAACCACAAGTATGATTCTCCATTTCTCCTAGTTTTTGAAAAAAAAATAATTTAACCTCTTTTTGTAGTTTTCGGAAAACAGAATATTATAGCGAGAGCTCATAGTTCTAGTTTTTCTTTTTTTTTTTTTTTGGCTCTTTTGGGTATAGCTATTATTATTATTATTTTGGTCAGGTATATACCTACACCCACCCACAAATGCCTACAACGGTCTTGAACTAGGGATGTCAATTTCTCCCTATCTGGCAGGTTTCCGCCCTACCTCTATGGGATAGATACAGGAAGCATTTTTACCCCGTAGGGCGGGTATGGGATTTAACACATTAACCCAAGTCAGAACCCGTCCAGATTATATGTTAGTATTACATTTTTACCTACCAAGTCTAGAGTCTAGGGTTTCTGTCTCTTGCGTCACTCTCCAAATCTAAATCTAATACGGTGATAGTAGTACCCACCCACCCACCGCCTCTGCAGTTAGTCACCATTTTACCACTCACCGGCCACGGCATTGGTGATCATCATTTGTTACTCACCGGCCACGGCCAAGAGACTGGCGATCTCCGATGATACTGGAAAATTGTGCACGGCGATGACGATTTGTGTTCTGTTTCTTGTACACGGTGATGGCGATTTGCGTTTTGTCTCTCTCACACACAGTCTGTCTTCTCTCTCTCTCTTCCATTTAGTGTACTTCAGCTTAGTTTAGTGTTGGGGGGTGGGGTCGGGGGTAGGGTTTAGGCAAAGCCGCTCCATTGCCATCCCTAGCTCAAACCTCTCACCTCCCCTTAGAAGGAAGGAGAGCTATACCAGTTGTGGCCCAGTGGTATTTTTCTTCTCTAGAACTAGCTTTATGCTGCGTTCTTTCACAAGATTTACGTAAGAAAAGGACATGAACCTACTAATGGGAGGTTCATGGTCCTATTGAGCTGAGAAGATGCTGCCGTTAGCAGGACTTCCAATACCAGCTCCAGAGAGTCTCCTTCCCATAGGATTATCTTGTTAGTTAGCTTTGTCTGGTGTGGGTGTGGGTGTCTCAGTTTGAACTTTGAATATAGATAATGATGTGTGTGTGTGTGTGTGTGTGTGTGTGAGAGAGAGAGAGAGAGAGAGAGAGAGAGAGAGAGAGCATCTATCCACTATGAGTTTCGTCATCTTAATCCATGATCCAATATGCCAAAAAAAAAAAAAAATGTGATGCAAATGGGCAATGAGCACAAACATAATGATATGCATTTTTGAAAGTCCATATCTCTCCCTTAAATAAATAGACGCAGGTTTATTAGAAAATTGCATTTAACTATTTGAACCAGTCCATCTCTCTCTCGTCTTCAGAAAACACCACTAAACTATTTTTATTTATTTTTATTTCTCTGCTAAATAACTGTTTCATCTGAATCCTCCCATTAAATTTACAATTTTGCCTTAAATCTCCTTAAAAATATCCATGTGACCCCCTTCCCTCTTCTAGCACCCCATGCTGTGTGTTTCGTGGGCCTCTGTTTTGCTCCTTCAGTTTTTATCTGTTTGAGGCCTCTTGGTCTTTAGCCCATGGGCTTGGCCATCTCTGTACAGCTCTCTTTTTGGTTTTAATGAAATGAATTACCAATATATATATATAAAGTACAATAAATTCCGGCTACTCGCCTTTTGCTATTCAAAGGGTAACATAGTGATGGGAGTTGATGCAAAATGTTTTTGAGATGCATATTATTCCCGTTATATAAAGTAACATGTGTTTTTTTATCAATTTTTAAAGAAAATGAAGTTGGATATTTTGATTTATTCTGATAAGACAACGTATTTTAAGTGACGATTACGGTTCACCGTCAGTAGAGACTACAAACGCGAACATTACTTAACGGAATTGATGCAACGACCTTGCACATAAAAAACAATATATATATATATATATATATACACTTTTGTCTACATATAAAATAAATTAGATATAAAATAAATTTGTTTATCAAATTTCATTATGCTGTCCTTATTATTGACTAAATTAAGAGGTTTTATTTATTTATTTATAATATAGCATTATCAGAAATAAATGATCAATTCATTATGTTGTCCTTAACAATGGACTAAACGGTGCTGCATGTTGTACACGTGTCAGCAAATGGATGTAAACGTGGCACCAAATGGACAAAAAGACACACACACACATATAAACACAGTAACACACTTCGTTCTTATCATCTTTGTTGGTCTAAAATAAGTAAGTTGTATTGGTTATTTCAAAATGGATCAAACACCTTCAAGATCAAGAAGGCGAACTCGTTCACAATGGCAAGTTTTCCACTCTTCGTTTTGCGTTCTCTTTTTCTCTCTCTCTATATATACACCTCTATATACGAGTATAATTTTTATGTTTTGTGTGTAGTGTGTGTAAATGTGAATGAAACGAGTGGTGAAGATGTTATGGAGTTAAGGTGGCCAGAAGGTGAAGTCATTTTTCAAAACGTTAGTCAAAGTCCCATATCTGATGTCGAAGAGTCATAAATCAAACCGACGACTAATTTATTATTGAAAAAAGAGTTCGCCATTTTGTTAAACTATTCTATAGAGACTGCGTCCACAACCACTGCGGTGGCTCGTTCCCTTCAAGATGCCATGTTGACACCGCAGGTCAATTGAGTTCCGACGAGAGAACGGTTGTGCGATGACAGGAGGTGTTGGGTTAGATGGTTACAAAACGGTGTAAAGAAATTAGTCGAAGTAGTAACTATTTTTAATTTTTAGTTTAAATGTGCATTCAATGATAAGTGTTATTATTTTTTTTAAATTTTATCTCATTTTGGATAACTTTGCATTTATTGTTTGATACGAATGATCAAATTGTCTTGTATATATACTGTATATATAACGAGTGCAATGTATTACTAGGAGAAATTCCATTTAGGAAAAAACAAGCGTTATATATATATATTTTATATATGTGTGGAAGGTGAATCAAATTTATATTTTATATAATGGAGTATTAGTAGGTACAAGTGGGTCTAAGCCGATGGAAAATATGTGGGCCTAAGCCCAAAAGGCCCAAGACCTGTACCAAAACATTGCACTTTGAGGCTTTATAAACAGCAGTTAAAGCCCAAAAGCAGAGGACCATGTCGGCCCAATCAGAGACAGACAGAACCCCCAACGAAACAAAACAAGAGAGGGGTTTGGGTTAGGGTTTGATTCAAAGGTATTTAAGTAATTAAAATGTTAATTTTAATTTTTTATTAAAGTGTAATAAAGTCAATTAATCATTGTCAGGTCTTTCTGTCAATTTTTTTTAATTGGAGGGGTGTTAATGTTCAAAAATAGACAAACTTATATATATATGTTTGTTCAGAGGGTGTCATTGCATATGTATATATATATATACAAGTTTGCATATGTATATATATATATATACAAGTTTGTTTACATATGACTTTCACAAATGAATATATTTAAATATTAATAAAACAAAACAAATTATTATAAATATTTCATTCAATTTTAACAATCTTTCACATGATAGAAATAATGTTAAAATTAGAACAAAATAAATAATTATAAACATTTCATTCACTCAAAAATTAAACAATCTCTCACATGATTGAAATATTATTAAAATTATAATTAGATATGGGTGAAAAGTTATGCATGACAAAAGTGTCGTGCGGACTTGAAGTTTGTTTTAGTGCAAGGTTATTGAATTCATTACATGCCCAGTGAACTTAATGTCTTGTGATGCGAATATGTGCAACAAACTACAACACACAACTATTTGTATGTGCGTTTGTTTTCATGGTTGTGCTCTTTTTGGCCATGAGTTATGTCATGCTTTCACGACTGCGTAGAGAAAGCAACCTCATTTTCACATTTCACAAGGATAAGTCTAGCAATATGCTGTTGACAAAAATTGGAATTGTAAATTTGGAATTGGCTCAAAATATGTCATCGCTTACATCATCAGTGACAGATGTCATCGCTTACATCATCAGTTGTAGATGTCATCGCTTACATCATCA
>JAOTQH010000001.1:7926951-7939716 GCA_025631255.1 Cornus kousa | reverse complement strand
AACCAGGGTTGGAATAGCCTAGCCGCATAGCCAAACCCACCTCTTCTTTTTCACAACCCCACCAACAGACTCCGACAAAAACGCAGCGGTGACTGCAAAAACGCAGCGACTCCGCACCAAATCAGATACTCCGTAACTTCGAACCAAGAGGAAAGATGAATCGATGAAGCCTCACCTCTGCAAATAACGACGGTGGATGTCGGCGAGCTTGCTGACGACCAACGCGGCAACAACACGAGTGACCAAAGAGGCTTCAGATCTGATGGCGACGAAGGAAGTTGCTGACGACGACGACTACGAGTGGTGTTCTCAACCTGCCGGTGACAAGAACTTCGGGCAAAGACACCCAATGCGACAACACACTCGTGATTCCGATAGCAATTCCAATCTCATATGAGGGCAACACAGTTATCATTTCCCACACCCATGAATCCATATTGCTCTGATACCATGTTCAGATTCATGAGAGAGAGAGAGAGAGAGAGAGAGAGAGAGAGTATGTATTCTATATTTCCTTTAGCCCAAAATGAGGCATATAAAGAACAAGGGTTATACCCTAATTATACATAATTACACAATAATCCTAACTACTATGGGTAATTACATAATAACCCAACATTCTAACATAATTAAAGCAAAACATAAAGGGAAGTCAGTGTAATTTACCTTTGAATTTTTAGACAGACATCATTTTTTCTTCAAGTGTGTTTCTTATGGGGTTTTATCCGAAAATGGACGATGGCAAGCCACATGACATACGACCTCTAGAAGGTTCTTCAGGATGCAGCCTTGAACACTGAAAAAGCCCTTAGCCTAATACTACATAATGGCTATCTGCTGAATCATAATAAAAAAAAAACTACCCAGGCACTCCATGTGAGAATTTTAAAATGTTGACTAAATCCTCATTACAAGGTTATAGATGGATAAAACTTATTCTAGTTTAATAGAATAAGAGAAACAAAAAGAATAGAAGCTTCTTAAGGAGAAAAAACTGCATTGAAAAAGAAAAAAAAAAAAAAAAATTAAACACTCACTACCCTAACTTCATCAACTTCATCTGCATATTCTATTCTCTCCTCCAATTCAAATAACAAAATTACTTGCAGGAGAAAAGAGATGAAAAGAACATAATAGAATCCAGTGTATAAATAGTATTAACATATTAAACAGTTATCGAATGCCCAAGTGTTCTAATCTATCTAATTACAGGAATTGAATATACACTTGTGGCCATTACAACATATATTTGCATCACATAATAAAGTGATGGATCTTCAGAATCAAGATATCTAAACAAGTGATTAACTATCCTTAACATAGCATTAAAAAGATTTAAAGAAACAACCTTTCGGTTTGGGAACAAGGTGAGGACTCCAAATATATCCATGTGGCACATCAGATTCAGAACCTTGTGAACCACTCAAATAGGTAATTGGTCGTAGCTTCAACTTTTTCTTCCTAACATCATTAATCATGTCTCGTATCCCAAGCCATATCAGAGAGTCGACAATTTGATATGACAGCCGCAAAAACCATCATACAAAAGCAAAAGCTAACAACAAGAGTCTAACAATATTGAAGAAATAAAACAAATTGGAGCCACTGGAGCAGGTAAAAACAAATGATAACAAGATGCACAAAAAAAGAATTCAATGCTCACTCTATATTCAGCTGATTGCTTAGCACGGGATAAAGGATGTGGAAACTCACTAGTCGGCCTGGTAGAAAACAATAAATACTCATTTCCCAATATTATACTACAGCTAATTATGTAGTAAGAGAAAAAACTGATGCAACAAAAAGAGTACGCAAGAGTTTGTAAAAATGCAAACTGAACTGTGAAAATGCAACATCTTTCAAAGTAAAACTTTATTATCCAAACAAGACTTACGTCCATGGCATTGTGTAGAATATATGAATTGGTACTTTAAGAGCCTCTGCAACGTGTGTATGCCCTAAAAAGTAGTTTTTGCAGTTTAGCAGCAGAATATAAGACAAAACGCATATAGTATTTTTTTTTTTTTTTTTTGGTAGTATAAAACAACATAAGAAGTGGAAACATGGAAGAGTTATGATTACTGCCAGACAGTGAACAGGTAATTAGCAGAATATTTCCATAACAGCCAAGGACGGACTAAGGACTATTATCTTGGAGTGCCTGAACTAGTACTATGAAAATAAAATTTAAATTAAAAAAATACATCCTAATATATTTTTCTTTACAGTAGAAATCTTAGTACATTCTTGATATAGAAGGTCTAAAGATAGGATTATTTATAAATCAAATTCAGAACACATTAAGCTAGTACAGACTCAAGTAACTCAAAATATATCGCTTAGCTATATCAACATTCCGTTTAGGCAAGTACGCCAAGCTAGTTGCTTGGTTTAACCATATTTTTCCAAGTTGCAAACTATAAAACTACTTGGAGTAAGTGCTGAAAACAAACTGTTAATTGATAGTTTTTAATTCAAATTTTTATTCAGACCTGAGACAATGTAATTAGACAAACACGACAAACAAATTAAAAAATAGATTTTACTGAAATTAAATTAATATAATGATGTTATTGACCCAATTTCTATGAGAAAATATCGTTACTTATGCCATCAGTGAAGAATTGCTGTAGTCCAAAACTGCCAACTGATAATTTAAGGAGAAGGTTCTATAAGAAAAGTAATAAAAAAATTAAAATTAAAATTAACATGAAGAATTGAGTTACTTGCGAAAAATATTATGACAAAATTATCATTGTTAGTTATAGAAAAGAACTTTTTAGGAATTCATAACTAATAAAAAGCAAGGGAAAAAAAGGCTCAATACTTTTTAGAATAATTGTTTTTGTAAAAAATTCTCTCCTATAATATATAATATATATCCAATGAAGCCTAGAAAAGAATTTCTTGAGTACTTTCTGAATTTCACAACCAAATGCACCCCATGGACCAAAAGAACAACAAAATGCATTTTCAATATATAGAGGCATCAGGCAAGAGAAAGATAATCCAAATGCCATAGAAGGGACAGAAGATGTCAATATATATAAAGTGTAAAAATGATTAAAATAAGTATAAAAATACAAAAATGATTAAATCTAACCATATGCTGGGGGATTGGCAATTATTGCATCTGCTTTGAAAGGAATCCCAGAATCAGCATCAGGATCTTTGCACGCAGGAAGTAAAGAGAATATTATTTCCTTCATTTGATTTCGTTGAATGGGTATTTCTGAAGGTCCTGAAGGCAAGAAACCTTTATTTTTAACCATGTCTGCACAAAAATACATATATAATGATTGTAAGTTAATAATGAAACCCGTACATCAATCTTATCTGGCACTTATATTAAATTTATTCATATGGAAACCACTACAATTTCCAAGAATCAACTCTTTCAAAGAACTTTTATTTTCAAAGCTTCTCATCAATTGCTTAAACAATTCAACAATAATGTAAACAGAAGTATATAAATTATCAAACAAAGCATGCATACTTGCCAAGAAAGAGAAAGTAGAAGGGACCTCAAAGTTTCAAACAAAACACAAGAAATTGTTGGCACATGAGAAATTAGAACACATTGGAAATTTCAGAGAGAACATTAGGAAAAATGAAATCATAAAGTTTGAACTAGGGAGACTAAAGTTGTGGAAATGGAAAGAACATAGATCAATAGTAAATTCTAAACAAGGAAGGTGAAACCTGAGTCAGCAACTAGGTAGGAAATACATTATAGTCAAAGCCATGAAATAATATTTGTTATAAACTCTTGGTTAATCTTCTACCTACCCTCGAAGCAAGTGAAAACACAGCTACTGCTTGTTGCTGAACCAACTTTAGCTTTTGAATGGGACCAAGAAAAATATATATATAACTTAACAGAAAGTTTAAGTTCCTAATGCAAATACCTTCCCTCTCACTAATTCATCATCAACATTCCACACTCCTTGTTCTTTTATCAAGTCAATAATTAAATGATTTAACCCTATCAAAGAAGGAAAACCAAAAAGGCAAAGGAAATGATGGTTATAAACCTCAGCACAGGCTCAAACTTCTTTTTCTCAAGTAAAAAAATCCATCAAGGAATAAGAAACTCAAGGTTAAGGAAGTTATGACAATTAATCACAACACACAATATGATTTTTATTAGCACCTCTTTCATGCACAAATTACCTTCTATAAAATTTCCTCTTGTAGGATCTCATGACATACAAAATCTTAATTGTGAAACCTAAATGTTGTCAAGTGCATGACATGTTAAAACTGAAATTTATTACACTGTACACACAATAAGGACAGAACAAATAGTTTTCTGTTGCATTCTTGGCAGAATAATTAGTCCACCAAAATTTATAACGCATTTTGAAAAAACAGAAACAAGTATCCAAAATGAATAGGGAAAAAAAAAAAAATCCATTTCTCACCAAATAGCCAACCAACTTTCAGAATATCAATTTTATTGTCTTAGACCATATAACATGACAAAAACTCTTTTCATATCAATAACTTGGCGGGATGAATAATAGACACATGGAAGAATGACTTACAACCTTAAAGTATTGATAGAAGACCAAACATCTAAAATTTAAACTGATCCTTCATCAAATATTGATAATGCATCAAATATTTAATCATATTTTATTGACAATGCAATGTGAAATATTCTTATGGAACAAGCAAAACATTCTACAACTAGATATCCACCATATAAGGATAATAGGACCAGCCATAGATAATAATGACATGTCATAAGTTATTGCAGTATTTGAACCTTAAAAACATGGTTAAGAAAGTTACGAAAATGATGTATTGCCAAAAGATGAGAGTGCTCCATGCACACAGTTCTTAGCCAATGCATCACAAAACCACAATATTAATGAAAAGAGAAGAATCGATCATCATGAATCCATATGAGATTTTCATGTTAGTTTCAAAACAAAAGGACAGAATTAGCAACATACATTCAGCAAGAACTTTTGGATCTCCGCCTAGAGCGTAAAATTCCAACCCGGCAGTCAAGACAAATTCTTTGAAATTCGAATGAGTAGCCAATCTAACACGATGACCATAGTCCTGCATCCATATAATCTAATCAACAAACTCATAAAGATTCAAGATAAAGTCTCGAGTAAAAAAAGGTTGAAGAGTGATATGTTTTCACAAAATTTTCTCAGTTTAAGAAAAAAAATCACCACTCAATACTGATCCTGCCAATGCAAGTGATGGGGAAAATGGACAAGACACAGACATCAATAAACTATAAACACATATTCATCATATACCATGCTTTTTAAATGGCAATGGCAAGTAAGACTCATGTAACAAAGAATCAAATGCACCCTAACTGTTAAAAAAAATAAAATGAACTTATATATCCAAATAATTTACTGGGAGAAAAAAACAAATAGATGACAATATCAGGAATAAATTAATTACTATTAAAAAAGCTTTCGCCATAAGCCTGCGGCAACAGAAAGAAGCTCAGCCTTGAACTCTAGAACTCTTTCAAATTCAACAGCATGACTCCTTATTCTGTTCTTTATCCTGATCGTCCTTTATTTGTGTTGCCCCCTCATGTTTTTGGTTGTGTTTGCTTTGCTCATGTGTTAAGTTCCAGTCCTAGAACTGATAAATTATCTCCTCATGAAATCAAATGTGCATTTGTTGGATATTCTCGAACACAAAAAGGGTGTTGGGATCCTAGCACTCGTTATTTTGTGTGTATGGACGTGACATTCTTTGAATCTACTCCCTTCTTTTCTTCACTTGGTCAGTCTCTAGATACTGGTTAGTTGCTTCCCCTGCCTATCTAGGGCTGCAAACAAGCCGAGCCGTTCGTGAAACAGCTCGGGCTTGGCTCGTGAATTACTCGGCACAAGCTCGGTTCATTTATAAATGAACCGAGCTCGAGCCGAATTATGAGGCTCAATTCATAAACGAGCCGAGCCTGAACATCAATAGGCTCGACTCATTTATTCATAAACCGTTCACGAACTGAGCTCGATAATGCGTTCGCGAACATACTCATGTTCGCGAACGCATTATTTTATATATATATATATAAATATAATATATATTATGAACAAACGAGTATATATATATACACATACCCAATTATAATATATACAAAAGCTGGGGTCAGATTGTAATTGCATGCAACACATTTATATGTATATATATGTATATATATATATATATTTATGTTGGGGTCATATTGTAATTGTATATATAGTTTGTGGTTATTATGCAAATACACCTTTCTTGTCTTTGTATATAAACCCTTTTATGTTATGTTTAGGATTGATAGAATAGCCTATGTGCCTCCATCTCAATCTGTTCTCTCTCTCTCTCTCTCATCATTGACCAGTAACCAGGCAACGATATCTCAGTCTCCATCTCAATCTGTTCTCTCCCTCTCATTATTGACCAGTGACCACCAACGAGGCAACGATCCCCAACCATCAACGAAGAACAGTCCAACCATCAACGAAGAACGGTCGTCGGGATCTCACTCCCTCATCTACCCTCTCTTCTACCTTCGACATCCCTTCCATCTACCACCGGTGGCTTCATCGCCTTCGTCCATCACCACTGAACCCTCCTCTCGCCTCTTCTCTCTCTCCTTACACCTATATATATATACATATATATATACCAACCTCCACCGGTGCTACCATCAGCCCCCTCTTTTCCGGCCGTTCTATCTCCTGCCGTCTGCTCCCTCTCTCGCCGTCTTTGTCTTTTTCGGTGACCAAGGCAATTCCTTGCCGATTTCTGGCATTGAGAGTTGTCGCCCACGAGCTATCGAGCTCCGGCTCAAAACTCATCAAGCATAGCCCGAGCCAAGCTTGAACTAAATTTTCTAGGCTTGGCTCCAGCTCGAGCTGAGCTTGAACAACCTATTATCTGACCGAGCCGAGCTCGAGCACACCATTACTTGGCTCGATTACAGCCCTATGGGCAGCCGACTAAATTGGCCTGATACAAATGATATATCCCGTCTTTTGAGGTCAATCAAGGCACAATTCCATTCCAACTTACTTTAGGACTTCAAAGATTTATATGACAAGTTCAAGTCCTAATCTTGAAAGACCATAATCATGTTTATGAATCAATTTGATCCAAGGTCCTTAACTCTACTACATGTGAATATTTGACTATTAAAGATATTCCAATTTGGAGATTGAAACAATTAAGTACAAAGCCTTGTATTAAGCCTAGAGACCAATCCAAATTATATGAATAAGGTATTTAGTCCTGGTTTATGTTTCTCAACAGTTGAGTTCTTCCAAAGCTTATAAAAGCTTGAACTAACTCAATTTTAGCAAAGGCCTCATGATATATTTATATATATGAATGAGGTTCATGGCCAATTGCTACGGTCTAAGGACATGCAAATGATATGAATGATATGCAACGTCCCAAGGCTCACTAGGTCAAAAGTGGAGCTTTCAAGTGAGTTACTTCAAGAATAACTTTACAATGAATTCTAGTCGCTCACCCAAGTCTATTTACCCATATTCTGATCTCCAATGATGTCCATGGGTTGACTTGTTCATGACTAGCTAATCCTAACTTTGATGCCTCTTTGTTCTCGTGTAGAAGTCTTTATCTTAACTTCATCTCATTCAACTTTAGAGGTCTTTTTCCTACATCATTAGCTTTGAGTTTTGAGTATGTCTTCTTTAAGTGTTGGATCCTTCATGGTCATTGCAATTGACCAATTAACTCATCTTGAGTTTTCATATAACCATAAACTGCTTAGCACAAACTCAAATGAATACTAAATACCAACACCTTCAATGATTTGTTATCATCAAAATGGTTCAATTACCCTTAGGCATGAACCCTTTAGGTCAACAAACCCCTTTTGTAATACAACTATTGTATGTGTCACGCACACCTAAGCAACTCAAAATTTTAAAAAATAATAATAAAAAAAAAGAAAGAAAGAAAGAAAATTTCCCTTACACATCTCTTTCACTCAACCACCACCACCTCCTATGTTCTCTCTTCTTCACCTCTCCACTGCCACCACCTCCTCTATTTTATCTCTTTTAATTATGATACAAATCATATATATATTTACCATTATTAAATATATATATATATACACAGTAATATGTGTGTATATATAAATACCAAAATGCAATATTAAATATGGTATATATGTAAATATATATGGTATTATATACTGTAGGAAGATGCTATGTTAGAGAATATAATTAGAGGAATGATTAAAGCCGTTAAATCAATCCTTGATAGAATATTGATGTGAGTGAATCATAGGAGTGATTTTAGGAATCTTTCCTATATCATATTTACCACACGTTTGTATTCTTTCACATATAAATAGAGATGTTCATTGTATGCAAAAACTAAGAGAAAATATTATGAAAGTGATGTAGCCCTTTGGGCTCTTTGTGTCGTGGATGTAGGCCTAGTGGCTAAACCACGTAATATATTTGTGTTCATGTTTCATTTCTCTCTTCACTTATATTTTATTAATTACAACATATTATCAGAGCCTAATTTCTCTCTTCTCTCTTCTCTCTTCCTGCCACTACCAAGGTATAGAAAAACCCTAGGGCACTCACCTAGTCACCTGGTGTGTGCGATAGTGTAGGGAGGATCTCTTCCCCAGGTTTAGACCCCTATTTTGGGGTATTCCCTTAGGGTCTGAAATGTGCTAAGGGTCTCTCAATGCTATTTGTGACTTGTTTGGGCTACCGGTATGTTCGGTAGCATTGTTCTTTGCATTCGCCGTGTGTTTGGTTCTATTTGTGACTTGTTTGGGCTACTGGTATGTTCGGTAGCATTGTTCTTCATCTTCACCATGTCTCGGGCAATTTTTATTGTCTTGTTCTTGGTATGCGTTTGTGATATTTTATCATTGGTGACATCATCATTGTGGTTATCATTGGTGCTAATTGTTGATCGCTCGTGCAATGGTCTTCGTTCTTACGTGTTGGTGATTGTCTCTATAAATAGCCATTGGTGTTGGACTTTGTGGTGATCATTCTTGTGTTTATCACCGTGTGTTTGTGTTGATTACTCAAATAATGGTCATCGTAACCGTGTATTGGCAGTCTTTGATTATCATCAGGTCATTGACTGGCCGTTACTGATTGTCGTCGAGTTACCAACTGTCTTGTGGCTTGGATTTTGGATTGTGTGACATCATTGTGCCTATGTGTTGGCTATGACATCACGAAGAGAGGAATACACTTTGCATATTCTCAAGTTGCGGATATCTTCACCAAATCGTTGGAAAAAGATCCGTTTAATGATTTCATATGCAAGTTGGGTGCTATTTCCATAACCCTCCAGCTTGAGGGGGAGTGTTGGAAGAGGTTATGTTGGAGAATATCATTATAGGAGTGATTAAAGCCCTTAAATCAATCCTTGACTAAATATGATATGAGTGAATCATGGGAGTTATTTTAGAATTCTTTCCTATATCATATTTATCACATGTTTGTATTCTTTCACCTACAAATAGAGGTGATCATTGTGGGTAAATTTTTTATCAAGTTTAGTTAGGTTATAATAGTTTACATAGTACCCAAAGACTGGTAAATGATTTATCTTTATGATTTCTCTATTATATTTACCATTTACCCCCCCCAAAAAAAACCCTAACTATAAAGTTTATGAAATTAATTCTTTTGGTAGACTTCGGTTGCATTAAGGAAGTTAGAATGAATTTAATTACATGCATTGCATGTGTATTTTTACCTCTTTTCTGAAACAATTGTATAGATGGTTAATAAATTCTAACATTAAAAACAAATAAGTTAAACACAAAAATTACAATTAGTATTGGACAAAACTTTTCCATAAAGGTATCCATTGAGAATAAATGTCTAGACATAGTGGGTGAATCATGTTCGTCTTTCTGTCCTCATATTTATGCTAAGTATTAGATTATGGTTAGTAGCTTTTCTCTAAATGACTAGCATATTTCTAATCTGACTCACGCCATTTCTTTTAATAATATTTTCATTCTTTCATTTATATTACTATTTATGATTTAGAGCCATAAAATATATATTTATAAAGATTTTTAAGTAGGTGAATTGCCCGTACATTTTTAATAGTACACTCAAAAGTACAAATACATAAGAAGTCATTCTAGAATTTGGGATCAGGTTGTGCTTGGGGAATTTTTTGGATAAAGAAAAAATAATAATAATTTAGATTATTAAGTGCAACCTAAATTTAATTCAGGCTGAGATATTTTCAGTCCAAATTGAAACAGAATTTGTAATAATAATTGTCCAAAACCATAAAAGATCATATTCGATTTGAATTGGGTTGGTTTGAGTAACACTTTTTGTAGTTGTAATGGGTTGATAAATTCAAAGCCAAACTATAATTGGTAGGCTTATGACCGACCACTCCTTAAAAATTTCTTCCCTGAATGAGTGTTACAATTTATTGTGATAAGTGATTAGATATATTTTATGGGTTTTTTTTTTTTTTTGACTATTTAGTTGCACAATTCTTATTGTCAGGGACGAACCTACCAAGGGCCCTGTGGGGTCCATCCCCACTGGGCCCTCGGTTATTTTCTTAACTATTCATAATTTTTGCTAAAATTTGTTAAAATACCCCCACTAAATTTTTCAAAATACCCCACTACATATAATTGCCCCCACTGATTTTTTTGGGTCCAGATAGTAAAGTAACCGGCTTTCTCTCTCGTTTTTCACTCTTTATTTTCCCATATCCATAGTAAAATTAATATCTCGCACTCCCTTTTCTCACTCTTTTTTTTAAAAAAAATATCCCATTAATTTTCTTGTCCCTATTGTTATTTTCATAACACAATAATTATTATGATTTGGGAATTTTTCAACATGAGATTAATGAAAAATAATTTTACTCTAGGACCATATATATATATATATATATAATAGTAGTCATTCCCGTATTCGTGTCCCATATCCGTCTCCGTATTTCTTAGACTGTAATCGACTCTCTCTCCCTCTCTCTCTCTCTCGTTTTCTCACTCTCTAATATTTGCCCCATCTATCCTCTCTCATTTTTGTAAATGTAACAAACGAAAATATTATCAACTAAAATTAAGTTTTAATATTTTTCATTTTATTTTAAAATAAATTATCTTCATTTCTTTTTTTTATTCTTCAATAATGCCCCCTCTGGCCCTCTCTACTTATAAAAATAAAATAAAAATGCTGCCCCACCTCAAAAGTTCCTCGCTGAGTGACTGCTTATTGTTAAGGAAAATGGTAGTTCGTAGGTTTGGGTTTTTTTTTTTTTTTTTTTTTTTTTTTTCATTTGTATTAATGGAACAATTATTATTTTGAAGGAACATTTTATTGCTTTATGATTTTGAGAATGAAAAGTTCTTGAACTGCTGTCAAGTTGCATGTAAAATGATCTTCTCAACCTAAGCTCAAAGATTAATTTAAACATGAATTTCGGATAAATGATCGGGCTGGGTTTAGTACGGTGAGTGCAGCATGAAAGCAAACCTCAGGCTGCCCAAATTGCACCACATCTAGGGTTGAAGGGGTATATTCAAAAGGTGATTTATTGGTTATTTCTTTCAAGAGTAAGTTAGATACAGGTATTATTGATATGTTTATATAATTGGATGCAAGTGTATATTGTCATGTTATATAATTCAAGAATATATATATATATATATATATTTTATATATATATATAATGTGAATTTGTGGTAATTACCCGTTTGATGCATCCCGAACGCTATATCCGCTTATATTTGCTGCATCCACCAGAGCTGTCTTCCACATCTGCACTTTCTCCATACTCCCACTGAAAGCTTTCTCATGAATGTGGAAGGCTGATTCGAAGCTCTCTGTTTGTTTCCGGACTTCCGAAGGATCCACATCATAGAACACTGGTACCACTGTTTGCCCCATAGTCTTCTTGCATTCAAGGATTTTCGCGAGTTCATCCAAACACCACTTGGAGGAAGCATAGTTTCTGGAGAAGATGATGAGAGCGAACCTCGATTCTTCGATGGCTTTCAGCAGTGACGGTGAAATATCTTGCCCTCTTCTGAGTTGCTAATCTGTCTTTGAAGGTGTAGATTCCTCTCTGAGACAAAGCAGCGAACAGATGGTCTACAAAATTCTTGCGTGTGTCTTCCCCTCTGAAGTTCAAGAATACATCGTAATTCCATTTAGGGTTAGGGGTTGAAGAGGAAGACACTGTGTGTGTGCTCGTGGAAGCCATTGGGAACCAAAAAGCTTGTGATTGTGTGAAGGATAGGAGGAACAATTGAATGCTATTCAGTTTCTGTGAGGGTTTGGTTAATTTGTATACTGTGCTTAGGAAAATAATTATGTATGAAAGTCGAGATCTACTCGGATGAAAAGATGATCCCCAAAATATATTTATGTAGTATATTTTTTTGCCAATAATTTTATTTAGAAGGTCAAAAGTTCCATTTTTAAAAAAAAAAAAATTATAGGAGTAATTGATTCTCTCTCTCTATATATATAAATGGTTCCACCCTAAGCAAAATGGAAATGAAAGAGGTAGGGCTGCCAAATGTTACAAATTCTAGAACACCAGAGGGAAAGAAACCAGTTTATAAAGATTCCCTTTGGTGTAGTTATTAGGGGTGGCCACGGATCGGATCGGATCGGATTAGGCGTCAATCTTAATCCGATCCGCTCGTAACGGATTTGGATATTTTGAATCCGCCACCAATCCGTTAGCCAACGGATTGGATCGGATCGGATTCGTGAAATAACGGATCGGATC
>JAOTQH010000001.1:7900144-7913984 GCA_025631255.1 Cornus kousa | reverse complement strand
TATATGATTGATAGTTGTTACAAACTTATAAGTGATTTGGATTGTAAGATTATATTATATTACATACACACACACACACACATATATAATTTAACATAAATATAGATAACTAGATGGTTTAGTTTAGTTTAGGTTGATCACTTCAAACCGTGACCAAATTGTATCTTTACGGTTTCGCAAATTTAGAACCGTAATTGAACCAAACCGTAAGCAAATTAAACCAAAGTTCCCTATATCCTTTCCTTAAGGATGGATATTTCATAAATCTCTTCTTCTTTCCTTCTCATTTAATTTTCTTTGTATCTATCATAGCATAAAATTTTTATTCTTGGTAACCGATGGTGAAAATTATTTGTTTTATATGATATTTAAGATATAACTAACCATATACTAATATACCATGAGATAATTAATAATATGCTAAAAATAATTAATAATATATGCAACTAGATATTTAATTAAACATTTAAATTAAAGTAATAAAATAATAAATAAAGAATCTGAACCGAGTAATAATAATAATAATATATAATACATTCTTACATAATATTTAAATAATAATACTATAGTATATGATATACTTAGACCATTTTGGACAACAACCGAATATCTAAGATGTTCATTTCTTTATTTATTTTTGTCTATCTCCATTTAACCAAACATAGCAAAAGAGAAGACACAAAGCATTTGGGTAACAATGTAAATTCAGCAGGTTAAAAAGGAGTGCAAAAGAGAAGACGCAAATATGGTACACACAATTCGAATTGGACTCGTTTGAAGATATTTTGAAATGAAACCACTTTTTACGGTTTCATAAAAAATTGAACTGAACTGAATCGTAAAATCAATAGAACTGAATTGAACCAAATCGTGAGAAAGCTGGTTGGTTCGATTCGATCCCACGGTTTTAAACTTTTTTATAATTCAATTTAATATATATATATATATAATTAAAAATATATATTATATATATTATAATCTTTTATAATATATTATGATATATAAAATACAAAATATACAAATATATATACAATTTATAAAAAGGTTCGATTTGATTTGGTTTAATATTATAGTACCTCAAATCATAACTGAACCGTTTGTAAACGGTTCCATGGAACCGGGATTGAACCAAACTGTGAAAAAATCGAACCAAATTTACGGATGGAACCAAACTGTGAAAAAACCGAACCAAATTTACGGGTTTGGTTTGGTGAACCAGTTTTTTTTCACCTGGACACAAAGCATTTGGGTAACAATGTAAATTCATCAGGTCAAAAAGGAGTAATTAGTCATTTAAACTCTTCGTACTTTAAACTCCTCTGCGTGACGCCGTACGCTGTCGCTAACTTCGCAGAGAGAAGAGAAGCAATCACTGCTTTGCTTGAGCTCTGCTTACAGAGAGACAGTGAGATGGCCAACAATCCTTCACAGCTCCTTCCCTCAGGTACAATCTCTCTCTCTCGACTGTCTCTCTCTATATCCAACTCCATGATCAAGAAAGAAAACAAACTTAATTGACGAATTTAACAAGTAGTAGTTTGGGGATTGCAGAGTTGATAGATCGGTGCATAGGGTCGAAGATATGGGTGATAATGAAAGGCGACAAGGAACTCGTTGGTACACTCAGGGGTTTCGACGTCTACGTCAACATGGTCCTCGAGGATGTCACTGAATAGTTTGTACCTCTCTCTATATCTCTCTCTCTAGACCTTCATATAATCATATATTATTTGCTTTCGGACAATAGGGTTAATAATTGATTTTATAATTATGTCAACGTGTTTTGCAGAATATGTATTCCCTTTTATTTATTTTACTAACAATGAGTTTAGTTTAACATTGTTCGGTTTAGGTTTGAATTCATATGGAATTGTCTCTATTTGGGTGATAACATGATTTTAAATTGGATGAAGGTTTGTGCAATTCGGTGAAGTTTGGATTCCTTTGATCAATTAAACCAAATCAGATAAAACTCGGAAAAAAGAATTCAGCCATAAATCTGGCATATTCAGACAAATTAAAGATACATATTGGGCTATTTAAGCTTGATTTGATTGAATTTGAATTGAACCTGGGCATAGTTTAACAAGCAGAAAAGCTTGTTCATTAATATTTCATCAAGCTTGCGATTGAACGATTTTTGCACATTCCTACAAGGATGGAACTCTTGACCTGAACAATCTATTAGAGAGAATTAAGTTATCATAGCTCGTACCCTTACAGGGGGCCTAACCCACAAAAGTTTGACCACCAAAGCATTCAATAACATAGACAATTTGTTAGCATCATGTGCCTCAACACTACATTTTATTTCTTTGTATTGGCTGCTTCATGTATGGTACAGGAACATCATCTTTAGTCGTAAATTTTGTTGGGTGTGTTTCCAGTTGAAGTGTAATTTTTAGCTGGAATTGTTAAAGGATTTGCTGTGAGTTTCATAGTTGTATGTTGAAATTGATCTGTTTGCATCTCCCTTTAAGGGCCAGAATATCACAACTACCGGCACATTGGGTGAATTGTCAAAGCTTACTTCACTCTTGGTGCCAATGTTGTAAGATAAGCTGGTTTTCTTATCCATCACTTGGTGGTTTGGCTTTATACCTGTATTTGGGTGTATGGAATTACATTAAGCAAATGCCATGTTTATAGGAAACAAATGATTGAATAAAATTGATTTTGGAATTCTTCAAAGTATTACCACAATTTAAAGACTACACCTTTTAATTTCCAAAGGAACGATGATTAATTAGCTTGATGATCATACCTCCTATTGTCATATCATGGATAAATATATATTTCAAAGTTCTTATTATTCTAGTTGGTGAGCTCTTGAGTGTAACAATTCTTTGTGCTCATATCTCTTTTATATTTGGTCTGTTCTTTGTCCAAGTTTTTTTTCTTTCTATTTTCATCATTAACGTATTAGTCTCGTGATGTGACTGATGTCCTTCCTTAGCACCCTTCTTTTGTGTTGTTGCGCTGAAAATTGCATTACTTCTTTAATGCACTAGGAACACCAATAGCAAGGCCATCTATCCTGTTTGTATGTGTGGAGGCGCTGGGGACGTGGGTAAAATGGTTTGTTCTCTTCTCATTAATTGTCTAGTGGCTCATTGTTGACAGCTCCACTGGAGTTTTCTGGTAGTGCCCCGTCATTAGCTTCGTTATGTGGTCTAGATCCCTATGCTTCAGTATTGTTCACCTGTTCTGAGATGGTTGTTGTTGACTTTTTTGGGTGGATAGTGATGTTAGATTATTCAGGACAACATTTCCATCTATCTTTTGTGTCTTTAAAACTTCTCAAAGCATGTTTTTTTTTTTCTCTCTCTATATCTCGGAACTGGTGCATGTACAAATCTTGGATCTGGCTAACTCATTAGATGTAGCAGCAATGTTTCAAAAGTTTGGTGCACATTTTTTGCAACGTTTCTACTTGGGGGCAATATGGCGTGTTAAAAGAAATTTCTAGCGGTTGCAATTGTTTGTATATTAATTCCTACTTGACATTCTTTGGTCGAGTTATTCCCCATTATTTTCTTTTCCCTTTCCATGTGTTCATCCTTTTATGAGGATCCTCTTCCTCTTCTCTTGTAATTTTGTTTTTCTCCTCAAGAATATTGTTTTTATCCTTGTCAAGAGAAAGTTACTTCTCTCTCTCTCTCTCTCTCTCTCTCTCTCTCTTCATACATATACCCACACACACAAAACAACAACCAAGCCTTCTTACCAACTATTGGGGGTCGGCTGCATGAATCCTATGTTTCCATTCCACTTTATTCAAGGCCATAATCTTAGTCAATCCACATGCTATCACATCCTTCCTTTCCAATTCTGCCCACTTTGGTCTTACCGTTGCCTTAGTATTACTTCAATGTGGACTATGTCACTTTTCCTATCTGGCGACCTTAAAGGTCTTCTTTGCACATGTCCAAACCATCTTAAACTGATTTTATCTCATTTCATCTCTAATTTGTGCTACTCCAACAATCTCCCGAATGTGATCATTTCTAGTTCTATCCTTCCTAGTCTTACTGCACATCCATCTCAACGTTCACATTTTAGCCACACTCACTTTATGCACATGTTGTTTCCTACCTGAACATTCCATGCCATAAAGTATGACTGGTCTTATAGCTGTTCGATAGAACTTTCCTATCAATCGTAGAGGGTTACACCTATCACACAATATATTAGATGCGCTCCTCCACTTAACCTATCTTGTCTTGATTTTATGATTAATGTCATCCCCAACTTCTCCCTCACCATAAATAATTGAGCTTGAATGGCGAAAATGTTCATTTTTTTTTTTTTTTGCACCTAATCCTCACTACATCCTCATTTGTATTTCTAGATTTACTAATGTTATACTTCATATATTCGGTTTTATTTTGATTTATCTTGAACCCTTTTAGTTCTAAAGATTCTGTCTAGACCTCTAGTTTGGCATTAACTTCTTCTCTAGTCTCATTGAGTAAAACAATATAATCGGCAAACAACATAAACCATGGAATCTCATCTTGGACGTGTCTTGTCAACTCATCCATAACGAAGGCTCTTTCTTTATTATATATATATATATATATATATATATATATATTAATATAGTTGTGAGTGTCTCATATTTTACTTCAATTTGCACAAGTTTAAGTTAGGAAGTTTTTCCCTTGAGAGAATTATCATTAGTTGTGGTTGGAAATGGATTATATTTCTCTTCCACAAATGTTTCCCCCTTTATTATCATTAGCATTCTCAATGGTTATCTTTTAAAGTAACCTTTGATTCCTTTTAGTTCTCATTGGTTATTTACTTTATAGATAACTGTTCATTCAAGGAACAGTTCTATGATAACACTAATAAAATACCACTTTTAAGATAAGGGTAGTGATATTGGCGCTCCAAAATAGTGCTCTAACGCTCCATTACCATTCATAATAAAGTAAAATGTAAAAAAAAACTCCTTGTTTAAGCTTTAATAGAATTATACCAAGACGTGTCACTTGTCTCTTCCTCTTTCCTATCCTCATCCTTCATCACAAACCTCTGTAACTTTTAATTTTTATTTTTTTTGCCCTTCGATCAACGTCTCGTTTCTCTTGTATTGAGCTTTGTTTCTCTTTATCTTATTTAAAAAAATAAAAAATAAATAAAAGGAATTGGAAATTTCATTTATCAATGACTGGTTCGTTAGTGTGAAGTGGTGGAAAGACTAAACTTGACAAAGATGCAAGCGTAAAATTTTTGAACGTTTTTTTCAAATCTCCTGTAACCTAATATTATCCTATCGTTATAGAACTGAAAAGCAGAAAAAATGGTTTAGAATTCCATTTAGTTGACAAAATTTCAAAAATAAAAATAAAAATAAAAAAATCAATGAAAATAAAGTTACAAGATTTGAACTGTTGAATATTTTCAGCGAGGCAAAAAGTTGCAAAATCTTTGGTATGCTCTTTAAAACTAGAAAATATTAGAGAGTTAGATAGGAATCAGATTGTCGATCCAAAAATTTATTTTCCAGAGATTTGAGTTGAAGAATGGAGAGAAGAAGAGAGAGGAAAAGAGACGTGAAAGGTCTTGTAAAAAAAAAAAAAACTCAGTTAATGCCTGAACAAGGGCTTTTTGGAAATTTTACTTTATTGACAATAGCTATGTAGCGCTAGAGTACTATTTTGGAGCGCCAATATCACCACCCTTAAGATAACCATACAGTACTAAACAAGAAGTATATTCATGTATCAGACTCCCAAAACTGCAGAATAAAAATGTACAGAATTTAATAACAACAATTCATGGATAAAATAAGCATAAAGTGAAATATGTATGACTACTTGACTAGATAGAAATACAATATGCATAAAAGAGTTTAATAATAATCCATAGCTAAAAATTCATTCTGAATAAGTACCTTTTAATTAGTGTCTCTTTTGGCTATAGGTGTGAAGAAGCCTATATATACCAAGTACTTATCTGGACCTAGATACATTTTTAAAACGTTTGTTTTGTCTTCCTATTCCTTATGTAAAACTAGTGTTATTTTCATTAATTTTCCTTACTCCTTTCGTGCAACCCAAAATACTATCTTCTATATTATCAATTATACCTATTGAATTTTTGGGCAACATTGTCTTTCTGTCAAGGAGTTGGTATCTTAGAGCCTTTCATAGCCGGTCAAAACCTACACGAAGTAGGGAAGCTATACAAGCTTTTAGGATAGTGCAGGAATACGTGCATCTCCATTATATAGGGCTGAAGTTGCTTTGCGCTCTTTAAATTCAGTATCAGTTTATCATATTGCTTTTATATTTTACCGGCCTACTATGTTATATAATTTATACTATATTTTGTTTATGATCACTTGAATGACTAATAATTATAAAATACAAAATCCCCAACAGCTTCCCCTTTTAGGTTGAACGTGACATGTTTCTTCCCATTTTCAGTCACCAAAAAGGATTTATCACTGCTCAGTTAAGAAATCCAATCCTTTGTTGATTATAAAGTAATTAATTTTAGATTGAAGAAGATTTCTGCAGTATCATTTTCATGGCTTACAGGGGGCCATTACTTGGTGTGGTGGTAAATTTTAAGGTTTTTCATGAGTGAGAATGCTGGACGAGAATGAGGGTAACCACTTACTTGTGTATCTATAGTGCTAAAGTAGGTTTGTACCCAGTCCCAGACTCCCAGCATCTTGACTATGGGGACCACAATGATTTTTTTTGTTATATAAAAGAAAATTCTTTTTTGCATGACCTGTGAAATCAGATCTCCAATCTGGGAGGGCAGGCAATTTATTACTTTCTTCGGATGCATGCCTCAAGTCTTTAACATGCGAAGTTTTGATTGCTTAATGTATTGTCTGAGTCGAGGTGTAGTAAGCTATTTGTAAGCTATCACTGATGAGCACATAAAAATGTTCATGAGCTGAATATTAGTCACCAATGTTGACTTGGCTGTCTAAAGTAGGGTGGCCCATGCTTGGCCCAAGCTCGATTGAGCTAAACTTCAAGTATAATTTATTTTCTTTGGTCTCTTGTGGAACTGTGTTTTAGATTTTGAGCATTTTAGCGTTGCTTGTTCTGGTTGGATGCTACATATAAGTTCCTGAGGAGTGTGCTTGATAAACCTGGACTTCAGCTGTTCAAAATCTGTTAGATCCACAAACAATCTTAGGTCTCACCTAGATGTTACTCTTTCCTGATTGTTCCATAGAACTTTTACTTTTCTCACCAAAGTCTTCTATATTGTTTTCAACTTCATTTTATGAAAGAGTACTTGCATTAGTTTTCTTTGATAGGAGAGTACTTGATTAGTTATTTGATATTTCTAATTGACCTGAAAACTTGATAAATCAACCTTTTTTCACTCTAGATATGATTATGCTTTGAGTTCAACAAGTAAAACTCAATTTGAGTTGGAACTGTTGAATAATAATTTTACAAAAGAAAATTAGAGTGTTCCGGTTGTTATACAGCTTTGCCCTTCAACTTATTTTTGCCAGTTCATCACATATCCTTACAAAGTTTTCTTTATTTTAACTTTCTTGAAAGTTGAAACCTTGTGTCTTGCTGATCCAGCACAAACCTGAATTTTACTTGTGCTGATGCATGTTATATATTAACTAATTTCAGGACAGATATTAATCTGAGCATCTGTGCCACACTGGTTCTATGCATTCCAGGACTGGAATGTGGTTGTATGCATGTACACATCTTCACTGATGCCATATATCTCAGGGAGCAACATTTCCTGGTGGACTTATAATAGAAAACTAGAATACAAATATTAGGAATAGAATACGAGGAAGAAAGTAAATGAACAAGTAGAATATCAAGTATCTGCTCCTTCATATGGTGTCACACCACCAACAAAAAGTTAGAGATAAATTTCATCTCCTTCAGAAGTCATATTTATATAAAAAAAAATAATGCTTTAAGGCCTTGAAATTTTGAAATCCTTCATTCGAAAACATACAACTTTGAGGAAACCAGATGAAATTGATTTTCAAATGCCATACTTTATATCATTACTTAATAAAACAAATGGAAACTTACCGTATATGTATTCATTAAGGTAATAATCTATACTGGTATTGAAAAATTAAATTTTATCGTCCAACCATCAGGATTTTGTTTCAATTTCATGTAGATGATCGAACATATAATTGATCTGCTAGAGCCATGGAACAAATATCTGCTGTTCAAATACATTTTTTAGAACTCTTTGTTTGCTCATGTGTGCATGTAATTTCCCTTTGCACAAACCTTGCAATCTCTACGGCACAATGTGTTTTCTTTGTTCCTGTGACTCTGTTAGTGTTGAAAGGTTTCCTGTTCTTACTCCTATACTGTTTTCATTATGCTTCTATTTTCCAGTGAAATCACTGCTGAAGGGCGACGAATAACAAAGCTTGATCAGATTTTGCTTAATGGGAACAACATTGCCATTGTAAGTAAAAATATAACTGGTTTTCATATTAATCCGAATTCATTGAAGGCTTTAGTTGTGTTTAGAGTCGTGACCAAGGGCAGCTTATAAGCTTTTGGTTTAGACTAACATCGTACCCCTCTTTCTTTTGGCAAGGCCAAAATTTTTGAGAAACAATCTCTTCCAAACGACCAAGTCTTAATGAAATTAATTGTTAACAATTTATTGTGCTTGTGGCTTCTAGATCTGTTCGAGAAGTTGACAGATTGCAATTCCTATATCATTCTTCTGTAGCTCAAACACCATGCAAGTTCCATAGATGGAGTTTAACCAACAGTTTGAGCTATATGCTTGAAGCTGTTTTTGCCATGCCTTAAGTAGCAGTTAAAGGCATTCAATTGGTTCACCGTTCCTAACATTTTGTGCTTAATGCAGCTTGTCCCGGGTGGTTCCCCCGATCCAGAATAAGCATGGAGGAGGGGCTCTTCTTACTGCCTTTGTTTATCCTGTCAAAAGGGCTGATTACAATCTCAATTCTAATGAAATTTCTGCCTTCTAACTTTAGATAGGTTATGGTTTTCGAGGATGGAAATGCTATTCCAATATTATGTTAAATGGCTATTTGAGATTGTTCCAATTAAGGGTATTATTTTTATTTATATTTTCTGAAGGCAAGACATGAAATCAATTATGGGCAATATAATAGAGAACTGTTTGTAGAACAACTAGGCTTTGGGGAAAGATTTCAGATTAAAATTGCTTTTCATATTTATTTGGATTGAACTTTTTGTATTTTTCTTTTATTCATAATGTGGTCCTAAATATATATTATGTTATGTTTGGGAATACTGAATCGACGGCTTGAATTTGGAATTGGATGAAATTTAGTTCAAAGTTTGTACTAAAATTCTTTTAGTACTTCCATGCTCTACATTAGCGTCATGATGTATTAAGCATTATTGCTTGAAGCAATGGTTAAAAATTTAATAAACAAACACAGGATGGGAATTGAGGTTGAGAGTTACCATTTTATATAATATTAAAAGGTTAAGTGTGTTTTTGGCTTTTTTCTTACCGACACTGAATACTGAGAGGATTGAAATCAGATCTTTGTTATAGTATATTTTAGTTTGCGTGAAGAGCACCAAAGTGTGAGTGACATCTATAGGTTTGGTTATGACCCATTTCATGAAATGGGACAAAATATGAGTGAGTCATTGTTCCTTTTTTTGTTAATTTATTCACAAGCTGCTACTTTTTTCCCCTTTTAAAAAAGAAAAAGAAAAAAGAAAGAGGTTGAAGGCTTTGTAAGACAAAATAGTAAGTGATTGGAAAAGGAAAATAAAACTGAAATAAATAAATTTAACATCAAACCTTTTATGCAGAGTTTGGTGTGTTTGAATAGAATGGAATTGAATGTTCATGTGAATAAATGGAATAGATTAGAATGCTCATTTCAATTATTCCTCTGTTTGGTATGCAATTGAAAGTGAGAATGACTTGAAAAGAAAATTCATTCTAAAACTAAACTTATGTAATTATCATTCCATTCTCAAATAAATTATTATTTTACCACTACTGCCTTGCACCATAACTGCCTTCCACCACCACCGGTCCACCACCACCACCACCACCACCATCATCACCACCATTATTGTTGCCTTCAACCACTACATTGTCATCGCCTCCACTGCCTTCCACCACCGTCACCTCCATCGTAACCATCACTGCCTTCCACCATTCACATTCTTATTCCATTTCATTCCCACTTACATTTCATTTCATTTCATTCCATTCATACAATACCAAAAAAAACAACATTAATATAGTAAATTTAGTAATACTTCCATAAATTTTTATAAGAAAAATAGTAGGGGCAAAATGGTGTGTTCTTCTACTAAAACTGAGTTCCAAAATGAGATAAAGCCGTTCAAAATCCAACCCCCAGCCCCCAAATCAAAATTCATTCACATTTTTAGTCTCACTTTTATCTCTTTACATGATTTTGAAATTGAATTGTATATATAAATATTGTATGGTTATTTTAAGGTATTATTATTTTAAAATTTTTAAATAGGATCATTCATCAATTTTTAATATTTTTAATATTAGAATCATTATTTAATTTATTTTTGCCCTTTAAATAATTTCATTTTATTTTTCTTAAAAAAAAAAAAATAATAAGTAAAATTTGAAAATAAAAAGGAGGATAAAATTCACAAATTAGTCGCCGAAGCGGAGAAGAGAACGGAAACGTTCTGTGATTCCACCACCACCAACACCACCAGGGGAAGGGGAAGAGAGAGAAGATGAGCTATCTATTGACGACGCTGACGAAGAAGCAAGAAGTGGATTCGATCATCAGAGACACCATCGACAAAGTCCTTGTCCTCCGCTTCGGCAGACCCTCCGACGCCGTCTGCCTCCAACTCGATGACATCGTACGCTTCCCTTTCTCTCTCTCAAACTTTTTCAGAGATCTTAAATTCTATAGTAATGAATGTTTATTTTATTTTCTTTGATTAAAATTGTGAAAATCTAATTGAAATCAATGGAATGACCTTCAATTGTTCCAAGAACATCAATTTTGTTACTTTCATCTTCATAAGCACTCCTAATATTTGATTAAACGCCCAATTGAACGTGTCCAAGTTCGTTTCGATGCACAGAAATTTGATTTTTGTTTTGTTTTGATTGCTGTTAATATAAAATAAATTTTCACACAGTTCAAGCTTTTAATAGTGTTGTAATAATCTTCTCTATAAATGTAGCTTTCTAAATCAGCAAGGGAGGTGTCCAAGTTTGCAACTGTAGCGTTAGTCGACATTGATTCGGAGGAGATTCAAGTTTATGTCAAGTATTTTGACATCACTTTGATACCATCAATAGTGTTTTTCTTCAATGCTCATCACATGAAGATGGATTCAGGGTACTGTTTCTTGTCACTAATGACTGTTATTTTTTTCTTCTTTTAATAATTTGTTAGTGTGTTTTCTTCAATCAACATTAAATTGTTCAATATTGCTATGAACTTGTTAGTGCCAGAATGGATCGGAGTTGTGGTTAGAGTCTAGTTATTCTCATTTGACCTAAAAATGAAGCTGCCATCTGATGATGTTTTGTTTTTGTATGCATTTTATTTTAATCTATAAATTTTAAAGAATATTATTTTTTGATTGTTTGTTATATCTTAATTTACTGAAAATATGAGGCTTTGAATCATAAAGGCCACAGAGTTAGCATGGGCTTTTGTATGTATTTCACCTGAATTTGAGGTTTAGAATATGGCACAATTGGGACATTTTCTTGCCTTATACCTAACTAACGGACATGAATGTGCCACCATAGTGACAAATGAAAGGAAAAGCAACAAAGTTCATAGATTATAACAGTTGAGATCCGCTTGTCATTTCTTTCCATAAACTTGTTCACACTAATTTTTAGTTGAGTTTATAGCGACTAATTTTATGAGAAAATAAAAGGGCAAACTTACTTATTTTTTTTTTTTAGTTGGCACTCACACACATGTCTCTTCTGAGACTTGAATCCTTGACCTCTCTTTGGGAGGTAAAAGACTGATACTGTTAGGCCATTGACCCGTTGGTAAAAAGGGCAAACCTAGTGCACAAGGCTTCCGCTATGTTATGCAGCCTTACCTCCGCATGCGGAGAAGATGTTTCCTTTTTTCGAATCTGTGACCTCTAGGTCATAATGGAGCAACCTTACCGTTGCACCAATGTTCGTTCTCACGGGACCTAGATAAAAATCTAGTGAGAAATCCTACGAGAAAATCCGGGGTCCAAAATTTCTATTGAATTATGGTAACTAAATCTATATGATAAATTCATGGGAACTAGATAGAAATTAATGTGACCTCTAAACAAAATCCAAAATGAAAATCTTTCTTCACCTCAATTTCTACATGTACATCCTAGTATCCTACCTATACTGAACTAATAATGGATATTACTGAGAGTGCAAAGAAATTGAATGCATCTCTATAATAGCTTTCTATCTCCACATCTTCGCATGAGTTCTCTATCTTCTAACATTGTCTTCTAATTGAGTTTTGGAACCTTAAATCACATATTGCAAAAGATCAGGTCTGACTCTCCTTTTTGCCGAATTTGTTGTTTTTTTTTCATAAATGTCAAACATGGAAGTTTTCTATTTGAACTTTATTTCATTTATATACTCGTATATAGATATTTTGTGAGGAACTGCAAGTTCACATTTTTCTGTCAATCGCCTTGTTATTCAGGAGCGCAGATCATACCAAGTGGGTGGGTGCATTTTACAGAAAGCAGGATTTCGTTGATGTTGTAGAGGTATGTTGTTCCTGATTTAGATCATTGATCTTGGCATTGGATAGTTATCATTTACTAAATTTTGTTACCTAAGTGTAGCAAAATTTGCCAAATTTTATACAACTTCAGAATGCAAATAAATTCTTGTGGCTTCTATTTGTATTGAGAAAAAAATGTAATATGAACGAGGAATATTTGTGTAAGGAAATATATGAATGGACTTGATGGGATTGGCGATGCTGCACCAAGTCAGGAGGTGGAAAAGATGCCTTTCAACATAGAAAGTTTATTCCCACTACTTGAAATTGGCTACATGAATCCCGTTTCATTACTAAATATTTCCTTGTTGTTTTGAACTCATGTTAATTTTGATTCTCTCTTACTTCCACTCCCTTTAATGTGAACCATTTTATTTTCCCTTGGTGCTACAGTTATTGGCCATCCCTAAATGTGACTGAACCATCTCAATCAATTTCTTTCGCTTATCTTTCGATGGGTGTTATTTTCCTTGTTTAACAAACATTCTTCTTGACATGAGCTATGTTACACAGATCTGTAAAAGTTACTTCGCTTTTTTGCAGACAATATTTAGAGGGGCCATGAAAGGCAAGCTGATAGTGAGTTGCCCCCTGCCTCCTGAGCGAATACCGAAATTCCAGTTATTATATAAAGACTTGTAGAGAGGTGAACCTTGGTTTCTATAAAATTTTATGAGGCTATTACTTCTAATGATAATGAGAACATTTTTATATCTGCACTGATGTAAGAGAACCTTACTTCATCCCTATGTAAATTTCTCACTGTAAGATTAGTAGTCCGTTTGATATTTGGCAAAACGTATCTTTATATTCCGTTGCTTCAGGCGTGCTTTTTACTATTATTGATTTGAGTGAACACTGGAATGTAAAGATGGTAGTTCTCTTATTTGCTTGGGCTTTTGAGTGCATTCTTGTGTAGAATTGATATAATCACTCTAGTGTTTGGGAAAAAAGAATGATATTTGTCAATGTAATATGGATGGACCACAATCTTAGAGCATGTATTTGAGTGTGTGTGTGTTTTTTTTTTTGGGAGTTCACTCTCTGCAAAGCAATGCCAAGTTCCTGCAT
>JAOTQH010000001.1:7875786-7887713 GCA_025631255.1 Cornus kousa | reverse complement strand
GGCTTCCCATCTTTGAAGAGTTCTCTCCATTCAGAGATCAGTTGGCCTGTTAAAGTTTTTTTCTTTTTCTTTCTCTTTTTTATGTTCTTATTCTTCCTCGTAGAGATAAGATTTTGGAAATTTTGTCTAGTAAATTGAATATCTGTCTTTATCTTTCTGACATAGATTGATTTGACTTGAGAGCTCAAAGTTGATTTTGGTTGACCAAAGGTTAGGTTGTACTGAGCAAATTTTACTCGTTTTTCAAGTTTTTCTTTTATTTTTTTCCCGGTCAAAATTGTTCAAGTTGACTTTTTAATCGAGTCAATTTGCTCAAGCATATTTGTTTATCAGATATAAATATAGGATATTTGGAAAGATAATTTTAGATTTCTTATTTTATAAAGTATTTCGAAATGTAATAAATCGCCAAATAATGTAATATGTTATCCAAAAAAAATTAATAACTTTTTTTATATTAACAATAATAAATATTTGCAAATGATATATTATCAATTGTAACAAGATTTTTGAAATATAAAGAGTTAAAAAGAATTGGTGTATTTAATTAACAATATAAACAATTTTAAAAAGCATCCGTGCTCAAGACAAATGATATACAAATTGAAGTAATCCGCTTAAGATTTCCCAACATTTCACGAAATGTAAAAGATTTGACAAAAAAAAATTAGTTAAAATCATATGTTTAAGTATTATTTTTTTTAATTTATTTTATAATTGCTTGTAACCACTGTACCCTAAAATTTTAGCCCATTGTTAACTTATGTCTTTAATTGGTCCCTCGTTTAGGTGTTATAATTTGGCATTTTTGGTAGAACAACATATTGTTCATATATTGGTGGGCACACGCAGATTGTGCACGCGAAAACAAACTCCTATCATATATATATATATATATGTATATATATATGTATATATATATATATATCATGTTGTTAATAAACTTTTAGAATTGGTGCACTAAAATTTAGAAATATTGATGCACGGTTATAATAAAATATTCTATAACATTTATATTCACTAGTGTTGCACCTTCAATATAAATATTCGTATAAATTATTTTTTTATCTATAATGTATTATGTTGCATTATAAGCTAAATAACACTAGAAGTAAAAATCTTTAAAAAATAATAATAATAAATAAATAAATTGGGTTGCACAAAAATGATACTTTAATAAAAATAAAATGAAAAACATAAATATAAAAAAATAAAAAATTACAAAGATTTGAATATACTACAATTTTATTATAGGCACATCTACCAACCTCAAGATCAAACCGTCCACCGCAGCCAATTTCGACGTCCACGAGCCGCCACGCTTGAATCGTCAATCTCCCATGTCCACTTCATCTTAATATAGCAACAACCATCAACCAATCAATAACAAAATTTCTCACCAGTCTTCGCAATCCACTTTCGGAAAAATCGTATCATACGATTCTGGTAAACAAATTTCTCAATTTTCGTCCATTTCCACTCCAAATCTCAAGCACGCACGTATTCTGATTGAAAAGTGCACCAAACCCTAGACCTAGCAATTGACAAAAATGGCAGTGAAGCAACCAGTGATAATCACAGACAAGGACGAGATGAGGCAGTGGTCAAGGTCCATGAGAGCCCAAGGCAAGACCATTGGCTTAGTCCCCACCATGGGTTACCTCCATGAGGGTCACCTCTCACTCATCAAAGAAGCCCATGACCACACCCAACTCATTGTGGTCTCAATCTATGTCAATCCAGGTCAATTCTCTCCCTCTGAAGATCTTTCCACATACCCATCTGATTTTAATGGTGATATCAAGAAGCTCGTGGCTGTTCCTGGTGGTGTTGATGTTGTTTTCCACCCCCACAATTTGTATGACAATAGGAGCAGCAGGAATGGTGGTGGTGGTGGTGGTGGTGGTGGGGTAAAGAGAGAAGAGAAGAGAGAGAAAGTCGTGTCCTGCTTGGAGGAAAAGGGATTGGGGCATGAAACATGGGTTAGAGTTGAGAGGTTGGAAAAGGGTATGTGTGGGAAGAGTAGACCCGTGTTCTTCAGGGGAGTTGCTACTGTTGTTACCAAGCTGTTCAATATTGTTGAGCCTGATGTCGCCATGTTTGGCAAAAAAGATTATCAGCAGTGGCGAATTATTTGCCGAATGGTCAGTTTTCTTATCTGTTTGGTAGATTATATATATAATTTGATTGTGAAGTTTATAATTTGTTTAATTTTGTATAATATTTCAACTCAATCTAGTAATTGGGAATTTGG
Source organism: Cornus kousa (assembly GCA_025631255.1). Taxonomy (NCBI): domain Eukaryota; kingdom Viridiplantae; phylum Streptophyta; class Magnoliopsida; order Cornales; family Cornaceae; genus Cornus; species Cornus kousa. Next base: position 7,885,459 of record JAOTQH010000001.1, on the reverse strand, counting down.
TAACCATAATGTTCATTTCTAACGAGGGTCACGCCTGGAGCAAATCACGGTAAAGCTGCATGCATAAAACCCTTCTAGACCCCACAATGGCGGGGCGGGCCTCGTGCACTTGGTTAGCCCTTTAAAGTTTATTTCTAACGTCAGAATATTATACAGAAAAGAAAAATGGAATCTGATTTGCTGGGCTTCTGCAATTCTTTTCTTCTTCGTGTTCTGGATATCTAATAGTGTACTAAATCCATTAAGAACAGAGAAACGAATTAACAAAGTTGTAAAAAAGCATGAGAATAACATTCAAGAGGGTTGTATGATTACCTTGATGTACTTAATTATGCTGTAAAAGGGTAATTTAGATAGTGAGATGTAGTTTTTTGTCAGAGAATCATTAAAATGTTTCTCATGCTTTCAGATAATAAAGAATTTTATCGGATAGAAATGGGATGTTTTCTATTTTATTGGTCCTTTTTGTTCATTTCCGGAGGGTATACTTTGTAATATTCTATCTCAGATGCAGCATTGGGTTATTTGAAACTTTTTTATGGTTGCCTGCAACTTTTGTTGGTGTCTGCGAGGACCGTAAGCCTAAAGCCAACATGTATAATATACAATGTGTATATTTATATGACACTTTGCCTCACCCATACTTAGAAAACTAAAGCTGAACCTACAACTTGATTTGGGTTGGCTTAGGGTTTGAGTTACATAAATTAATTTGAGCTTTGTTTGGAACGGTTACTAGGTCCCTGGTTCAGTTGATGTTTGATGTTAGGAGGATTTGATTGAAATTATGATTCACCATCTAGTGTTTTGTAGCATCATGATAAATGATGACCTTTCTCGCCATCTTCAGAAAGAAGGCAATGCTTTCCTATAGATGGAGTTTTTATTTTATCTATTGATGACACATTGACAACCATTAACATGTCATCTCAATGGTTCTCTTTCAGGTTCGCGATCTTGATTTTGCCATAGAAGTGATTGGTTCTGAAATTGTACGAGACAATGATGGTCTTGCAATGAGCTCCCGCAATGTGCACCTTTCTCCTGAAGAGAGGGAAAAGGTTCTCTTATTGCTACTTACTGATTTCTCTGTTTCACACAAAATTTGGAGATCTTTTCATTAATTTTTCTTAATAATTTATTGTTTAGGCATGCTCGCAAAAGCAAGTGGATACATTTAAAGTGGTTGTCTAGTTTATCTTTTGTTATTCTCCTTCGTGTAGATCAGAAATTATCATCTTCAAATTCTTAAATTTTACTCTATATGTTCAATTCTTTTATTGTGATCTACTCAGAAGTAGCTCAATCAAATTTAGGTTATCCAGAAATTGTTTAAGTCTGCAAAACAATTATTTGAACTTCTTATGCCATTTTCTCACAGGCCTTATCAATTAACCGGGTGTTGTTGAAATCAAAATGTGCGGCTGAAAAGGGTGAAGTTAACTGTGGAGAGTTGAGAAACTCAGTCATTCAAGCCATACAGGAAGCTGGTGGAAGAGTTGATTATGCTGAGGTAAGTTATGAAGCATTTTTCTTTGCTTGTGTGCATCTTGACCTGATTCATATGTATTTGAAAATAAAAAAATTCATTTTGTTGGTCACCTTCTATTGCTTAATGGAACTTAGTACATCAAATAGTCAGTTTGAAACAACAAAAAATAATAATAATAATAATAATTTTGAAGAGAATATATTCATTTTTTTCTTGAAGAATATTCATAGTGGTTGAATGACTACGATGCATACAAGAATGATATGTCAATATGGCAAATACACTTTCTTCTCGTGTGTGCTGTTTGTGTTCTATTTTGCCTTCGCCACTTGAGATGATTGTGACTTTTTCCTCGCATATATTAATATTTTTAGAAATTCAAAGGGAAGGAAAATGTGGTCTTATTAATTATCTTTGGCCAGCAGATTGTAGATCAAGAGAGTCTGGAAGCAGTGGAGGAGATTAGGAGTCCTGTTGTTTTCTGTGTTGCTGCCTGGTTCGGAAAGGTCAGGTTGATTGACAATATGGAAATCAATTTATGAATGGGGTCAGGTTGATTGACAATATGGAAATCAATGTATGAATGGTACCATGTATTCATGCCCAATTCTTTTGTGGTCACAATTTCGCATTCAAATGTCAGAATCCCTTGGCCACACCCATAATCAAGTTGTATTTGCAATAGCTGAATAAATCCTGTCACATCCGCAGGTTTCATCATTCTAATATTTTTAAATATATAAAAAATTATTACATTTTTTTTGAATGGTAAAATTATTACATTTTCCTAGAGCCATTGCTTTAGATTTTTTTTTTTTTTTTTTTGGGTTAGACGGATTGAACTTTCATGTTGATACAGAGATTAAAAAAAAAGTACTCCAAAATGTCTCAGATTATCAATAATCATATAGGGAGTCTAAACTATTCCGATTTGAGAAATCATGCTTAAAATTTAATTGTAAACTTCGAAGGTCACCCACATTGGACCCGGATGGGGAGGGTCAAGGTTGGGTGTTTGCATTACCTTTTGGAGCGAATCGTAAAGTAACATGCCCGCGACAATGGTATTGATCTGATATCGTGACTCACACAGAGGTGTCAGAGTCTGGCAATGTGGACTTGTAAGGTGAATTAACCACAACGACGGGTTTGGGTATAAAGAATATTATATGAAATCATTACGGGTTTGGGTATAAAGAATATTATATATTCTCGCCCCAGATGGAGGAAGTGCCATGAGCATATAAGATTAGGATTGGGAAAACCAGTGACCATACGCTTTCAAAGAGGCAACTTGGTTATCAAATGTTTAACTAATAAAAACCATCCAAGTTCCAACGAGTGATGCTTACAAAGTTGTCCTGCCATTGAACGGGTAACTTGTTTATCATGTGTTTAAATAAAAAAACACCATCCAATTTCCATCAATTGATGTTTACAAAGTTGTCCAGATATTTAACAGGTAATGTTTCTTCAAGTATGTTAGGATGTCAGGCCAGCCAACCTGGGTGTAGTATATATTTTTATTTAACTGTAAAAGATTCTCTCAGAATAGCCTTGGGAAAATGCTAGTGCTTACCTAGGTATAGATTATATTATCTGCAAGTAGACCATGTAGTGCTTAACTATGTATAGATTCGACTTCTTGTGAGTCCTATTGACAACCTTTCAAAGAAAGGAACAAGGGCAAAGAATGATTGTTCGAACTCCAATACCATTGAAGATGTAAAGTCTCAATTGCACAAACTAGATGAACATTGTCTGACAAATACAAACTATAACAGAAGGGGGAAACCGTGTCACAAGAAAATATATATATATATAGGTAAACAAACTCCAAAAAAATTATTATACTGGAGAGAACCAATTCACTATTGACCACAAACATCCTAATCAAGCATGAGAAGGCTCTCCACACGCTAGCTGCATTTTCCACCGCCACAAATAGATAAAACTATTATGAGAATCAAGGCAATGAGGATACCAAGAACGATCAGCTTTATCTTCATATTCTGGAACCACATCTTTCTCCGCATTTGGGTTCCTTGTGTCCGGAAATCTTGTGCCTGCAACATCATTAACAGTACATATTTACATTACATCATCAAACAAATTCTAGAAAAGGATTGAATTTTGATAATGATTAACAAAAAAAATAATAAGAAAAAGAAATAAGAAAAAGGTAAGAAGTTCCATGATCTGATATCACTACTGAGTACTGTCTGTTACCTGCAACAAAAGTAAAAGGCCACCTAAATCAACTTGGGTGTACTACAAGCCTCAAGTCTCAGTTGATAATGATTGTGAATTTGGGACAAAACTAACTGATATTCATATCATTCTAATACCGTCTCATACCATTTTGATTCAATAGCAGAATATCCCTAGAGATTATTTGCCAAAAATTTCTCCTTATTTTATTTCTGTTTATAAATATTCCAGTTTTGATGACATGACCAGATGGCATCTGGTTAATCCAGTGAAATCAATAGTGTGCCCCGTTTAAAGTTCATCTGCCTGGCTAAATTTTAAGTAAGATTGCTAAATTCTAAGCCTTAAAAGAAAATTGTTTTGCATCAACTTACCTGAGAGCGAAGGTTTTCTGTTTTATCCACAAGAAGCTCAATCTTCTCTCCACGATCAAGAACCTGCAAAGTGCATATCGAAAAACTTCCTTAATGTCAAATCATTCACCATTTTCAATTTCCACAGTCGTTATGATCGCATGACTTGAAGATATGTACTCAAATTAGTTATTGTTTGAAAAGATATTTTAGATTAGTTGTTGCATTTGACGATCAACGACTACATTAGCTTCTCCTAACCTTCTCAATATTTTCCATCATCACTCCTTTGACTTCTGAAACCTGAGCCTTCACTTTTGCAAGCTTACTGATCTCCTCTGGATGATCCACACAATACTGCATGTGCTCCTTCAGTTTGGACCTATATTATTAACAATAATGCAGCAGTTAAATTTGCAACAGAGAAAAGGCACACTCAGTTTCAGAAATAGCCAGCAACAACGTATGAGGTGGTAAGGGAAAAAAAAATTACCAAGGCCTCTCAGTCTAATGATATCTCCTCTCCTTTCAGATATATATATATATATATATAGAAGAAAATAAAAATTACCCGAAATCCTTATTCAAGCTATTAGCAACAGCTGTTGCGGCCTTTCCTCCACCATATCTTTTGGTAAAATCCTCCTTAACTCGCTCAAGAAGTGCCATCGGAAGCTGTCTGCCAGCAGACTCCACCGCAACGACACAATAAGCTATAAGATTCAAAAGAGGAAGTCAGTGTAAAAGAATTTAAAGTAACCAAAAAGGGAGCAAATAAAGTGATTAAAAAAGCCCCAAAACATCAAATTCACATGAATCGAATTCATAGTTTCTATTGTTCAACCCAACACAACATAAGAACAAATTTTGCATTATTTACTTTAACAAAAGTTTCATGACTCGTTAATTTTTATTTAGATTTCAAATAAAAGCTGGGATTATTGTTTGTTTGTCAAAAAAAAATTAACCAAGAGATTGTCCCCTTCTTGCAGTAAATCTTGTGCTGACATATAAACTTCTTAAATATCAATGAAAAACGTCTAGGAGATCAAACATACATGCAAGCCATGCATATTATTTGTTGGAAACAAATTCATAACTGCCTTTGGGTCATTAAAACAAACTTTGAGAAGGAACATGTTGTGAGGCTGTAAGCCGCTTCTTTCAGGTCAAATGAAAAGAAACAATGTACAACTGAATGGCAGATAAAGATTCTGGAAAAGAATTACCATACCAACCAATGAAGAATAATTTCACACCACATATGCATTAGTGCACATTTACACACAAAGCACACACACTACTATTTTATTTGTTTCTTCACCAATTATTGGTGCACATATACACACAAAGCGCGCAGACTACTATTTTATTTGTTTCTTCACCAATTATTGAGCTTCTCTTCCCATAACAGACAACAAACTTGTTATAAGTAGAACAAAAGAGTAAAACTGACATAGAGAAAGAAATATATCTTTAGATGAATAGTATCTTCGACACCCATAATTACATTTTTTACCATCTTGGGTTAAAACAGCACAACAATATGAATCGATATTGGATAAACACACATATACAAACCTCACTGCTACAAGAAAAAAATAAAATAAAAATAAAAATAAAACCTCATGGCTAACGATTCCAGCATATGTATATCGGATACTTAGTCTGGCTTCTTACTCAGCCACACACCATGTTTGGATTAAATTCAAAAAGGCAGACTCTTTTCCATCTTGCAAATTCACCACTCAACATGCACAAGTATCACTAAACAGTCTAAACCAAAAGGGATAGAACTCGAAAGAAAATAGAATCATTGAGTGGTGTCTTTGTATCACAACCCAGTTCAATCATTGAAGTCCTTCAACTAGAGTTTGTTGTTTTAGTCCTCAGATTTAAGTGCTCTACTTCTATACTTCAGACTGCTTCCTCCTATTTTCATTTCTTAACTCATACTTAGAGATCTCAACTAGGGTACCTCAGTATTAAGAGATAAATCAGCAAAAAGAAAAGGGAAGTTCTTGACCAGTTGGAAAAAAACTAAACCACAAAAGACAATTCAGTCGAAGTGTGTACTCAAAAGAGTGTTGGACCTATAGAAATTGCAAAGATTGAAAAGTCAACTGAATATGAAGATTACAAAACCACCACTTTTAAATGTTATAACTTAACATATACATTTACAAATTCACCCATAAACATAATATGCAACATTACATGCATTAAGAAATATAAATGTAATGCAACATACATACTTATATATATATAAACGTAACTTAAATAATTGGCTAACAACGAACAAACGACCAATCTACCAGCAAATGATACAACTCAAATGAACGGACCTAAAAAAAAGCTCTGATATTATTCATGCCTGGCTTCTGTTTCTAATCTCATCAGAATGTTTGTTGAGCAATTCATTAATTAGCATATTGAACCAATAGATCCTTGGTGGATTATTATGAGGCAATTAAGCATTTGACATACATGTAAAAACTAATTTCAGAATATAAAATTGAGAAGTTAGCATGCCCAATGCCTAAATCATAATATCAGCATTAAATAGCCCAAAACAAAACCGGTATCAATTGAAAATATAGAGGAAACATTCATTAGATTTTGAGCCTAAGCAAGGATTTGATTACTCTCCCTTTGACCATCTCCTGTCAAATCTCAGAAGAAACACCAAGGAACCAATCAACACAACACACAACTAAAGAAAGCCCTAACACTAACCATAGTTGCTCTCGGAATATCAAGCTCGTAGTGATAAAAACTATATTTCAGTATGCTGCTTGTAAAACTGATCTATGAAACAATTATTATAAAAATAAAAATAAAAAACCGAAACAGAATTGACTAATCAAGTCTGCATATATGGTTTAAAGCATACAACAGATATTATAATCACTACCATTGCTATTGAACGGAGAAGGAAGACGTTTTATTTTGAAATCGTCTGCACAAGGCTGCTTCAATTTTCCAAGGAAAAAAAATAAAAATTCAACAAAACTGCGCCAAGACAAATATCTTGGAATTAGATGGTCGAGATTCTTTGTATTTCCGAGTCCTAGTACGTATTGCAAATAGAATCTAAATCTTCATTTGACCGGCTTTCCGACCCTACTCTCAGTAACCAAACAGAGCAGATGATAATAAGTTTAAAAGATGTAAATCGAAACAATCGAACCGAAGTAATAAACAGTAAAGGCATAGATAATCACGAACTCGATTAAAATATTATAAAAATATGATCAGCAAACCATAGATATAACCTATGATCAGATCAAAGAACATGGTGAACACACAGATCAGAGAAAATGAAAAACGAAAAATCTGATGAGGACTCACTGAAGCCTTCTTCGACGAGGTAGTTGAAGGTGTGGCCATCGCAGTTGTAGGTGAACTTGTTGTTGGTCGCAGGGAGTTTCTGGAGGCACTGAAAAGCGATACTCGTGAAATTTCCACTGAATTCGGTGTATTCGGCGAGGATCACCGTTCCTCTGGCCACGAAACTGTAGATCAACGACTGCTGCCCCATCTGTCTCGCAAAAACCCTAGATTCTAGAGAGAGAAAGTAGAGTATAGAGAGATAAAGGGAAATAGAAGATATATGTAGAAAGAGAGAGAGAGGAAGCCGTGACGATTAAGGGACGACGACTCTGGATTGAGTTTGATTTTGCAGAGAGAGAAAATAGGTTCTAGAGAGAGAGTCGCAATTTCCTTTGCCTTTTCCTCTCCCCTTCCATGTGAAGCTGCGTACTGTCTTTTCTTCTATTATATTCCTTAACAACCCATCTTACTCTTGTAAATAACGGAAATGCCAAGAGTCCAGTTCACTTGCAGGATTTATTATTATTATTTTTGTATATATAATACGGCACTAATATATATATATATACTGCATACAATGGTGTTAATTTTTTAGGCAAAATAATAATAATAACTACAACTCTTTTATAAGTATAAAATGTGAAGGCTTTAGATTTAATGTTAGGTAAAGGACAATTTCTTAAAATGTGATTTGCGGGTCATGTCTAATAGAGACATTTGCATAACTTGAAAATAAAGTTTTGATTCAAAATTCTTGGTAAAATGAAAATAAAATGATTACAATTTCAAATTTCTTGTTTATTATTCTTTGTATTGCAATTTTTTTTTTTTTTTTAATGTTTTGTCATATTATTATAATTTATGGTAAGACAAAAATTTATGCGTTGACCATTATTTTTGACCTGTCTGAAGCCAAGGTAGTTCTGGAACAGCTAGCTTTGAATTCAATTTTGGTCCACTCGTCTAGAATAACAAAAAAAAAATTTAACACGATAAGATATGAAGTTTCAAGAAATACTAGACCATACTTAGAACTACTTATTGTTTTAGTAAACTTTTTATTGCATTTGAGTTGTGAAATAATTTGGGATGTTCTCAAACAGACAAACAGTATTCTTTTCTTTTAGAACGAGGGAACATACCTGGTGGAATGGGAGTGCTGCATGTAAAGGATGTCAAACTGTACCCGGTGGAATGCGATTGCTGCATGTTTTGGATATACACAATGAAAGAAAAGAAATGGTAATATTAATTATGAGAAAAAATAATAATAATCTCTATTTTATATATGAGAGATATAAAAAAATGATAGTATTTTAATTTGAATATCATAAATCGTAAAAAATAAAATAAAAAGATAACAATCAAATTCTAAATTACACAATCATTCTCAATGAGTGTCGCTCTCAGGCTCCGAGCGTGTTCCTGCACTTACGCTCTGCGCGCTCTGCCTCAAATTCTCGCTACTTATAACTTAATTATATCACTATCACGCTCTCAGATCTCGAATTTACTATCGCTCCCACTTTATGTGACTTATCTCAAATTACTATCATATTCCTTTAATTGTTGAAGACAATTTTGAAATTATGAAACTACCGCCTTAAATGCTATCATTTATTTCTTTATCTTTTTATTTTTTTGAGAGGTAAGATATTAAGGATATGGAGGGATCTATCCCTCCTTATCCTGCCTTCCCTCTCATTTTAAATAAATCAAACATAATTTACTCCGTTAAATGAATAATAAAAGGATTGCATGTGTTGGATATTAAATTATAAAATACCCTAGGCCATGTTTGTGTGAGTAAATGAAATTAAATAAAGTGGAAATAGAATGCTTTTGTTTCCATTCTTTAGTTTGGTAACTTATTTTAAAGTTAGAATGATAATTTTTGCCCATTATCCGACAATGGTGATTTTCACTAATTCATTTCACTTTCCAACTAAAGGAATAACATTTCATTCCCACTTAAATAATAATAATAACAATAAATAAATAAATGAATAAAAAAACATTTAATGAAATGTCGGTTATATATATATATATATATATATATATACACACACATATTTATATATGTTTTATAAAAATAGGATATTTTTCTGTGCAACCAAACATGGGGGTCTATCCCCATTCCATTCTCTAATTCATTCAATTTTCACTTTATTTCATTTAACAACAACAAACTAGCCCTAAGAGATTCAACACCATTATTCTTAGCCAAAAGAAAAATAGAAAATTTAATTTTCTCACGTAATATCTATATATATATATATATATA
>JAOTQH010000001.1:7854097-7867733 GCA_025631255.1 Cornus kousa | reverse complement strand
GATATATACTTGTGCTTTAATCAACCATGTTAATTTGATTGCTTTCTTATTTTATCAGCAATATTTATAGTGATCTTGGTTCACTTCAATTTAGATCGTAGCTGTGAAGCAACTTGATAGGAATGGACTGCAAGGGAATAAAGAGTTCCTTGTTGAGGTTCTGATGCTGAGCCTCCTGCACCATCAAAATCTGGTAAATCTTATCGGATATTGTGCCGATGGAGATCAGAGACTTCTTGTGTATGAGTTTATGCCATTGGGATCTTTGGAAGACCACCTACTCGGTATTATTTCACTTTAAAGTAATTCATTGTGGGGTATTTTGGGAGGACATAGCAATAAAATTATGCAAACTTGATGCTCATAGAATTTAAGCATCCTGATTACCAACAGGCTAGTGGCTTAGCGCTATCAGCCTCTTACTTCCCAAAGGGAGGTCAGAGGTTCAAGTCTCAGAAGAGACGTGTGTGTGAATACCAACTAGGAAAAAAAAAAAGCATCCTAGTTCATCATATAGGCCAAAAAAATTCAGTCATTTTGACCTTAATCTTTAGTGTTTATTCTATAGGTCATCATAGAAAGTATTATAGATGATAAAATGGTTAAGTTTTTGTTGCTTTGAAAGGTGAATCAACTTATTGAGTTCTACATAGGATTTTAATGCACAAAGCATAATTTAGTGTTGTAAATGTTACCATTATGAATTATGACCACAGCGTAAACTAGTGATATTATAAAATAATTTACCTTAAACATGTTAGGAAGACAATTAAGCTCTTTGAAAACAACAAATTTAATTTACTTCATTCCTGTGGGAGATACAATGTACTAATTAAATATTTACGAGATTATGACATATTTTGTATGTTTGCGCCGCTTATGATATCATTAAATGAAAACTTCCCCACTTGCGAAAATAATGAATTGAATTTTTCAGATCTTCAACCAAATCAGAAAGCATTAGATTGGTTGACAAGGATGAAAGTAGCATTAGGTGCTGCCAAAGGTCTGGAATATTTGCATGATAAGGCCAACCCCCCTGTCATCTATCGCGATTTGAAATCATCCAACATCTTACTGGATGAAAAATACAATGCAAAACTCTCCGATTTTGGGCTTGCCAAGCTTGGTCCTGTCGGGGACAAGACACATGTATCATCAAGGGTGATGGGAACATATGGTTATTGCGCTCCCGAGTATCAGAGAACCGGTCAACTAACTGTGAAGTCGGATGTATACAGTTTTGGTGTTGTTTTATTGGAGTTAATAACAGGAAGGAGAGCCATTGACACCACAAGGAAAACAGACGAGCAAACTCTGGTTTCTTGGGTAAGTTCTTCTCAACCCTCTTCTTTTTTCCTTTTATATTCTGAGGCACTTCAATAGAGCGGAATGGAAACATAGGCTTCATGTAGCTGGCCCCAAGTAGTTGAGAAAAAGGCTTGATTGTTGTTGTCGTTATATTCTGAAGTCACTTGAATGGCTGTGGATCACCTAGAAACAACCTCAGAACAAAATGGACTGTGACATGATTTCGATGCCTGAAAGCACTTAGCACACTATTAGGCAGTACCTGAGTACAACACAGCAGAATTAGCTGAAGTATGTGTACCCATGTTAGGCGTTACGAGTTCATTGTTGTCCCATTGAATGAAATCATTCTATTGTGTTTTACATTGAACTTGCACAGCAGATCAATCCTCTATATATATGTAACTTTAATGCACCACCAGAAATGACATGACATTTTTAAGGATTTTAAGATATTTCATTGTCTTTTAACATGAATTGGACCTTATGTTCCGTGATTGATCCATTATGGAAGATGAATTTGTACTGACAGTGACAGTGCCATGTAAATATACGTCAAATGATCCACTACCATATGACACTTAAAACTCCATATAGAATGACTTTAAAAGAATTTCAGGAACTTCTATTTTCCAGCCACAATCCTACTATAGTTCAAAATGAATATTGCTGCTATAGAGTTTGTTGGGTACTTCTTTGATTTTGTAACTTACTCTGATGCTTTTGTTGTTCCGATTTCTGACCAGGCACAACCTGTATTCAAGGAACCAAATAGGTTCTCAGAACTGGCTGATCCACTTCTTCACGGAGAATTCCCAGTGAAAAGTTTAAATCAAGCAGTTGCGGTTTCTGCAATGTGTCTCCAAGATGATCCAGAAACCCGTCCCTTGATGAGCGACGTGGTCACAGCTCTCAGTTTTCTTGGGGGAGTGCAAGAGCTAGGAACAGTCTCATCTCCCTCTCCTCCAGCATCACCACATGATGGTGCGATTGAAAATGGTCAAGACGAAGTTATTGCAAGGGAACGCCAACAAGCTGTAGCAGAAGCCATAGAATGGGGTTCGAGTTCGTTACACCACAAAAAGAAGACACTGGACAGGACTAGTTCTTCAGTGTAATATGCGCCCCCTACATATTATGAGGATTTGAATCTATTTGGTTTTCTTTTTCTCCCACGGCTTCGATCCTGCAAAGATGTTTACAATCTAATTTGTTACACTAGATGAAACAATTTGAATTTGCGAATAGCTGTTGAATCATTATGCGAGGACAAAGTGATATGATGAGACAGAGACATGGTACACTCTGTGTTTTGCTAAATTTATGTGATCTTTATGTATCATGGCCTTCTGTACTACAAGGTTAATATGGAAAAACATTGTTTTATAAATTATGGAGTATTTCTTGACTTGGCTAAATTCTGTTAAAATTATTATCCTTGGACTAATAATGGAAATTCCAGATTCCAAATGCTGACATAAAATAAACATTAGTTTGATTTGCTATGGGTAGAAACTTTGATCAATTGTTGACTTGAATGCTCAACTTTTTACTTTGAAACGTGAAGAAAGAACAACCATTGATGATGCAGTGCTTAAAAGCCCCGCGATTATGGGTTTCAGAAAATGTCGAAATAAAAGGAGCCATAGAAAATGTTTTTTTTTTTTTTTAAACATAGGAAAATGTCACTTACCTAAAATATGATGATGTCTCAGTGTTTTGCAAACAAGCAGATTTCACAATCAAGTGCCAAACAGTGTGATGGATCTAGAGAACAGAATGTTGACCATTCTTAGACACGGAAGCTTGTATTACAATACCTAGCAATCATGAAGATGACATGTGCTAAGAGTGTTTATTGCACATGGAGACCTCAATTTGAATAAAGAACTCTCCATTTTCAGATATGAACCCTATGTTGGAATCATATTGCTGAAGGGAAGCTATTAGTTTAGTGTAAAATGTAAACTAAGTACCAGTCTGGAATGATAATTCCAACATTGAATTTGAGTTTCTAGCATGCGGAAAATAATAATAATAATAATAATAATAATAATTAAGTGAACAAGTTCAACCCAATAATTCTAAAACTACTACCAGATTTGATAGAGAACCCACTTACAAGATGAATTAAATTAGAAAATTCAGTCCTGATATCATATTATGTAGTATATAAACAAAATTAGATGAAAATAATAATAATAAGCCAGAGAGATTCCATTGCGGCGGATATGAGGATCAAGTACTATGATTATGACTTGAGATTCATTAATGTAATATTACGTATACCGCACTTGAATGAGGATTTCAACTTGCAGCCCACACGTTGTTGGATTTGGCCCATTTAGGTCAAACCCGTCGGCCCAAATTGTTATGGAATTAGATACTCCGTAGTATTCACCAGTCACGTGCGTGTTTCGCAGATCCGCATGCCTGACAAAGTTCGATTGCACCGTAGAATCCTCCCCCGGAAACCCGCATACTGAATCCTCCAATTCTCTCTCTCGATCAATATTTCTGCAAGGAACGAGGATTGAATCTCTCCTGGTATTTATTTACATCGCCATCTATTTTCCTGTTTAGATTCAATTTCAATTTCTTTTTATTTACATCGCTATTTATTTATATAGCCATTTCACGCTATATGATTGTATATGTTATAAACACGTTTTGTTCATAATACGATATCAGGTCTGATTTTTGTGATATAATGCATCTTGTAGGTGGGTTCTCTATCAAATCCCTAGTCGTAGTTTTGGAATTAGTGGGTTGACCTTGTTCACTCATTTTGTTTGGTAAATATTCATTGGTGTGGCATTATTTGTTCTTTGATTATATTGCAGGCTTCGAACTTTTTTTGCCCAATACTGTTCCTACGTTAGGTAATTGCAAAACATGAACGTATATGGTGAAGAAAAGATTCTACTATGTGGGTGTAGAATTGAAGTCCTTGTTTTCAGATATATCTAGAGCAAGATTGATTCGAAATTGGGTTTGAAAGGCATGAGAAGTGAAGTTTGGAGATGGGTTTTAGGTTTGATTTATATATTTGTTATTGTAACAATCACACTGACTTGGAGATTGAAACGAACTGCTTTGTGAATACAAGCACTAGATAAGATTTTGTCTGTCCACCCTTCTCTCTCTTCTGTCGAACACTACTGCAAGCACAGACCCAGATCAATCATCATCTCCTTCTTCTTCACAGAGCCGTTTTGGATGGTTGGGTCTCTCCGTACTTTCATGCTTTCTCTTTCTTCATTTTCTTCTGCACACACGCAACCCGCACAGTAGCACTTCTCTCTCTATGCATTCCATTCCGTTGCTCTCTATTCTTGTTCAATTCTTTCTTCTTCCTTCAGTTCTTGCAAAGAGGCCTGGTATTGCCGCTGCCTTAACCTTAGGGGCTACAGACGAGAGGGGATTTGACAAGAAAGTCAATTCCTAGGGCTCGGTCACCCCATATTTCCATTTTCCATGTCCCACAATACCCAATTTCTTGCTTCTTCCTTATGCATGTCAAGTCTGTAAATCTTGGTGAGGCAGAAGCGGCAATGGATTGATACCTCGAGGACAATTCGACCAGACGGCGTTGGGGAGATGGATTTGGCAAGCTAGGCCATGATAGCCGCTTCGCCATCAGCCACCGCGGAGGGGTTGAAGAGAGAAAACGGGAATGCCCAATTTAATGCACATATGAATAAGGGGAAAAATGGGAATCAAAAGGGTAAAATAGGTTTTTCATTTTTACTTTTTGTAAAAAAGTGGTCAAATGGGTTTATTTGCACCTTTTTTGAATTTTATGGACCAATATGCACATTTAAAAAAAAGTAAGGACTAGGTTTGCACAAACCTTATATATCATGGGGTTTTTTTACACTTAACCCTAATTTGAATAATACTCTTATTATCACAATAGATGGGATTAAGAATAGATAGAGTAACACCAATATCACCAAGCAACTATCAAAGCCAAACTATCACTGTTGTAGTGGCAGCGATGGCATAATACTCTGCTTCAGTACTTACTTATTAGTGTGCTGCACAAATAAGTGATTGATAGCCCTTCCACCACTCCAAGTCTCCAATAGATATTTTTACCAATCAACTAGCTTGTTTCCTCACCACTCTGCATAAATGGCTCTCACAACACTTGTCATCATTTCCGGTGATGACCTATACCATCCTCACCACTTATATGGCACAATCTTGTTATGACACATCAAGATAATTTTTAATAAATAATAAATAAATAAATCGAAAAGAAAAGGGAATGAAAGTCTAGTGGCCCATTTCATCTTTGATGGCATTATTCCTTTTTATTTTTTAATGAAGTCGTCGCGGATATGATGGAATACCAAACAACAATATTAAATGTACACAGACAATTTTTCCCTCTGGGGACTTAAACCCCCACCATCCACTTTAAAAGGTAGAAGATATATGTTATAGGCTGGGTGCTTCGGGATCCAATTCAAAAACTTAAGCGGTTAGGTGGGACTAACACTTAGTCCATACATACCCATTTACATATCCATCTACTTTCCTATCCGGATCCAATGTGAGACAAGACTCCCCTTTTAACATTCTCCTCCACTCAAACTTGCAACGCCCTTGTTACGGTTGGGATATCCTGTCTATCTGGATCGGACGCTTGACATAACACCAAATTAAGAACTGGATCTGACTCGAATACCATCTATTACAGATCAAATACTTCTCAATTCGACCCAAAAATTTAAACCGTCAACCGGAGCTAACACCCGACCCATAAACGGACATTATTATGCTAGTCCATTGGCAAACATAGATGGAAGTCTCTTGTATTATATTGCTCTGGAAGTGATAGATCACATGCCATCTGGTTATCCACACTCAGGGCCTATTTGGTGTCTATTCCCATCTGTGGTGTAATGCTCCAGGCCCACTACAGTAGCCCATTTTCAGAACAAAATATGTTTAGGCCGGATTGTATTGTTTTCAATAGTACCAGAACACTTTCAAAACAAATTCATTATTTGGCCCAAAAGCTGAAGCAAAAATTTGGTGTTCTATGTTGTTCTAACCCAATTTTTACTGTAACTAAGCAGGCCCTAATCTTGTTCCTCCATCCCATTTTTCATAACCAACTCCCACCCTGACGACGACGAAGACGACGTTGCTGCTTACGCTTCCACCGGCGCTTCTTCCTTCAGCTCCTCCGTCGGCAGTACTACTACTTGTTCGTTGATCTTCTTCCCTAGCTCTAACGTCATCACCCAATTCAAGTCGGAGAATTCCCCGGCTTGCTTCTGCCATACTCCGATATGGGAGCTCTATGTGTCCAGCCTTAGGCAGGTGAGAGATGGTGATAGATTTTTACAACACTTGTGGAGCTTTGCGCTGAGGATGTTTAAAAGAGCGTTCTTGGATGATGATGGGAAATTTTTTTTAGGGCAAATCATTTCAGCCTCCCAACTGCCCAAGTCTCTCTCTCTCTGCAACTGCAAACCACAAAATCTACAAGCTTCAGCCGTTCGCCGTTTGCCGACAAAAAGCTTCAGTCGCTCTCTCTACTCTCAAGCTTGCCTCTGCAACTGCTAACCTATGTATATGGGTTTTGTTTTATTTATTTATTTTTTTTTTCTAAATCAACTAATCAAGCTTTGTAATTCTTGTTTTACAAATTAATCAAGTTCTGTAATTAATTTATTTTAATCATCCAAAAAATAATAATAATTTCTATTCCAAAATCCTCACTCCAAATTTTCGTCGCCAAACATGTTTTGTTTTCATTTCATAATACCACATCACAAAACATTTGTTCTGTTAACAGGTCTAACTGAACTCTAAACTTTGAACTCAATTCAAAAAGAGGAAGGAGAGGGGAACTATAGGCCCCACACCTGTCCTCTTCCAGCCTCTCAACTCTTACAAACTCGAAATCAACGGTCAGGATCCCGCAATTCAAATCACCCTTTTGCCCGCCTCAAAACAATCATAAACATATGTTACGGAGTACTATATAACGGCGTCTCTCTCAATCTTGAATAAATAACTCTTCAAAGGATCAGTTAATTAAATCTTCCATTTGAAACCCTAGTTTCTAAAAAGATTCAATTTTGTTCAACTCAAGTTCGCTTCTTGCTGTCAGAATTAACACCATTTTCTCCAAATTTCCTAACGAAGTTCGGGCTAGCTTGGATCTTGGAGAAAATTTGAATTCTTGGGTTACCAGCTGAAAAGATGTCGACCCGGAATCGCAGTTCATCAATGTCATCCTCGTCCTCGTCGGCAAAACGGCGCGCTTTGGAGTCGGAGAATCCAGGGAAGGCCACGGCGGCGCCACCACGCACGGCCAAGAAGCGACCGGCTCTAGGCAATGTGACCAATCAGGGGCATGGATTTCGAAACATTGTAAAAAGTTCCACTTTGGCAGCCTCAAATATGGTTTGTCTTTATTCAATTCATTGCATTTTAAGTTTCAATTATGTTTGGTTTAGGGTTTTGATTTGTGGGTATTTCATTTCTAGCATATCTAAACGGTTTGCCTTTTCAATTCATTGCATAGGAACTTTCAGTGGGGTGTTGGGTCGATAAGTTGTTTAAATTTGATTGTGGGTATTTCATATCTGTCATTTCTAAATGAGCTATGAGATACTTAGATATGTATATGTGTGTTTATATATATATATTACTTGCACACGTGTCTTGTATATTTTTATGCTTATTTTGTTGCCATTTGATTGATCTACTTTGAAAATTCGCATTCTCCATGAATTCATTGAGAGAAACAAGAAGTTTGAAGTTGGAAATTTTTGCATTCAATTCTGGAGTCACATTTTGATTCAACCAAAAGAGCAGTTCTACAAATGAGATCACATTTTTGATAATTCTATTCTTGTTTGGATAGATTTCTTGGACGGACAACAATATGGAGAATAAATTGGGTAGATTTCTTTTCAGTTCAATGTCCAAAAGGCTTTTACTCTGCACTGCAATCTTTGTTTTATTTCTTGTGGAGCATAAATTATTAACTTTTAGCTTCTAGCATCTGAAGTGTACCTGGGCTATATTTGAGAAAAAAATAATTAATTGAATTTCATATTTGAAGGTACCAAATGTGGCTAAAATTGCAAATGCAAAGAAGGGAACGTCTGCTTGCATTAATAATGCAGGCTACTCCGGAAGTACTTTGCCAATAAGCTCAACTGTGAAACCAAATTTAGTTGTTTCTCGTAAAGTTATTTCTATCCCGAGAAGTGATGAAACTCTCTCTAAGGTTACTGTCCCTACACCCTCATGCAGCATTGGCACTTGTTTCTCTAATTCATTCAAAAAGTTCAGTTTCTTCAGATGAAACCATGTCTACTTGTGATTCTATGAAAAGTCCTGAAGTTGAATATGTAGACAACAATGACACAGCAGCAAATAATTCATTTGAGAGACAGACACATGGAAAACTCTACATTTCAAAGCACGAAGAAGAAGCAGGTTTGATATTCTGACTTGGTTTATAGATTATTAAGTTGAACGCAATTTAATAAGAATTTTTTCCCTTAAATAGTACTGTTTTGAGGAACGGGATGAAACCCTTGATTGGGTTGCAAGATATATATGATACATGATATACCATACACAAAAAAATAAAAAATAAATAAACACACCTTCCTACATGTTTTCATTTTAAGTATTAACTTATTCATTTTTTTTTTTTTTTTTTTTTTAATTTACAAAACAAGGAATTAAACATATAATTTATAAAATTAATTTAAATTACAGTGTAATTAAATTATAGAATATTTTATTTACAGCTTACACATTTTCATTTCCAACAAATGGAGAAATTTGTTCCAGAAAGATATCAATTCCAGCATGCGTGCGATACTCATAGACGGGCTTGTGGAGGTAAATAATGGTGGGTCATAGCATTAACAATACGGAATCACAATACCCCTGAACATGTCCATTTAGCAAGGCTGTAAATGAGCCGAGCCTTAGGTTGCTCAGGTTTGGACTCGTTTATTTGTAGTTTGGCTCGGGCTCATGACGAGCTCAAAAAACTGAGCTTGGGCTTGGGCCCGTCGTGGTGTTTAAAAGTTCGGGCTCGGCTCGGCTCGGCTCAACTCATTTAAGAAAATAAATTAAATTTATAGTCAAAATTTGTTCAAACTCGTTTCCAAGTTCGCCAGCTCGTTTAGTAAATTATTGTATATTTATCTTATATTTTCAAAAATTAAAGAATTTTATTAAAAAATAAATATTTTAGTAAATTATTGTATATTTATCTTATATTTTCAAAAATTAAAGAATTTTATTAAAAAATAAATATAAATATAAACGAGGCTACTATTCATAAACATAAACGAGCTTACACGAGCTTACGTTCATGAACATAAACGAGCCTACACGAGCTTATGTTCACGAACCTACATGAGCCGAGCCCAGCATTGCTCAAAATCGACTAGTTTATTAAACGAACTTAGAAATCGAGTTCGGGTTCGGCTCATTTGTTTAATGAACGAATCCGAACTGAACCCTTAACGAGCCGTGCCCGAGCTGTTTATATTATAATGGTACTTCTTACTTCTTACTCAAAAAGTGGTATTTAATTGGAATACCAAAGTCCTGGATGGCAATATCATTACCCTTTATGGAAACCTAGAGTGTAAACTGTAAATATTTACATATTATAAATGGTAAGCTTAGGTTGTATATACACAACTGCAGGTCACTGAAGAGTACAGGTTTGTCCCAGATACATTGTATCCGACTGTCAACTACATAGATCAGTATCTTTCTGGGAATGTGTGTTGAAAATAAACTTGATTTTAGTATTTAGTATTTTCAAGTATTTTTGTATCCATGATGCATGTGTTAATTTAGCATATTAGTGGGTAGTAAATTGTCTTAGTGGGAGTTAGTGTGATGTTGAAGGTTATGTAAAATCAAGAGTCATGGGTTTTAAGCCTCCTAAATACTATGTTAGTGGGACTTATGCCTATTGAAGATTATGTTAGTGGGAGAAATGATGGGCATTTAAATGTAATGGTTACACATACATATGTGAGGCCTATATAATCATGTACTCTAGTCATTTTTTTTAAAAAAGAAGTGAAATACAAATAATTATTAGAAGTATTCCTCCATATCATTCTCTTCCAAATATTATTGACTGTGTGTGCATCTAGGCCATTATTTTCCAACAAAGTGGTATCAGAACAAAAGCCAACAAAGTCGTTTCAGAGAAAAAGCCAACAAATACAATCCAAGTTCATTTAAACAACGAACAAAAATCTCGAAATATTCAACAGATTTCTTTCGGACCGAAAAACTCCGTTTTGAGGCCCTAAATGATGGTATTTCACCGAAAAACACGTTACATCATAGCAAAGCTGTGTGTCTTGTTCGTTTGGCCGTTTCAAGTAAAAGAACTCTCATGTCGGATCAAAAATGCACACTTCAGGATCAGCCCAAAAAATCTGTTAACGTGCTCGTTTGGCCCCCTAATAGTCCAAATGGGCCATAAAAGCTTCAGGAATCAATTCTACATTAAGATCCTGTAACAGTCTTCTATTATAGGGACTAGTGGTGCTTTAATTTATCTATACATTAATTCTGTTTTTAACACTTTTATTTTGTATTTTTGTTTTTCAACCGAGTAATTTTTTAACACAATAAATTAATTTTTAAGCACATTAGATATGACTAAAATAGTTAGATTTAATGTGTTGAAAACTCATTCAATTGTTTTAAAAATTCCATACAGCTCAGTGTTCTATACAGCAGTAGATTGAGGCTGATAGTAGAGACCATTGCAGAGTTATGATGATAAAAAAGAATGGAGCCAACAAGCAGAGGATTGCGTAGTACAATTTTTCATTTCCCAAGTAGTATGTAGACTAACGAGAATATAAAGTTGCAACAACAAGCAGAGGATTCTTTCTTTGGATGGTTATACTAGGCACTTCAGTCAAGTCCACATCCTCGCCTCTTGCTCCATCAGGCAATGCAAAATCAAAGTTAAGCACAAGCTTTGCTAAGGCAAGCTCACCAAGAGTAATGGCAAATAAAATTCCTGGGCAACCCCTCCTGCCAGCTCCAAATGGAATAAATTGGAAGTCCTGCCCTTTAAAATTTATTGAAGTATTCAAGAACCTCTCCGGCCGAAACTCCTCAGCGTCTTCCCACAATGATGGGTCTCGCGCAATTGCCCAAGCATTGATAAACACTTGTGTGCCGGCTGCAATGTCATACCGCATTACTTTCACATCCTGAATTGATTCTCGAGGAACTAGCAACGGAACAGGAGGATATAACCTCAGAGACTCCTTGATCACCGCCTTCAAGTAGTGCATTTTCTCTAGATCATCCTCAGTTATGTCATCTTTGCCTTTGGCTATTTCTTGCACCTCATTCTGCAGTTTCTTCATGACTTTCGGATGTCTTAAGAGCTCTGTCATTGTCCATTCTAGAGTTGTGTATGTAGTATCAGTTCCCGCAGCAAACATATTCTAAAAAAAGAAAAAAAAAAAAAAAGAAAAAAAATATTGACAAACCAATGATAAGTAACATGCTTAAAAAGTTAAGTCATTTGAAATTTGAGACTCATTCCGGTGCTCATAGGTCACTCAACATAGATCATTGCTTCAAGATTACTGCTTAAAATTAAGATCGGTTTCATATACCTTAAAGCTTGTGAAGATATTTAAGAAATTAATATAACTGGAAGTGCCTAGGCCCTAAGTCATAGTTTCAAAGAATAGATATATATATATATATATATATTCTTTATGCTAACCAGTATGGGATGCCAGAACCCTACCTTTTCAAAAGAATTACCAATTTCACTAATTTCTACACTTTTATACCAAGTAAACTAAGAAGCGAATTTTCATTTGGAGCACTAAATTAATTTGTTCTAACCTGCAAAAAATCAAGTCCATGTCATTGTAAACTCACATCCCTGTTAATTTTTCAAATGATCATAGAAACATGTTTTTTCCTGAACTTTTAAATAATCATATATAAATTGCCACACCAGAATAAGTCCAAGTCGTAAATTTCTAATTCCTTCAATAACAATCCTGTGAAATGGTGTGAGTCGTGACAAATTGTTAACATGAAGAACTATATGCAGGTCCATGGCAACTCTCAGACCTTCCCGCTTGATAAATGTTGTCAATATTGGAGCTAGAGGTCTTCCATCAGTAGAAAAAGTACTTGTGCAACGAGGCATTCCGCGTTCAAATCAGTGTTTCTGACGAATTGTCCCACTCGTTCCACAGAAACAAACAGTTGAGTCATGCAAAGATGAATTGATTATAGTGAGTAATTGAATTTTAGGGAGAGATAAAGTTGGACTTACTAGGATTATAGCTTTGACGCTGTCTTTGTGAAGAGGAAAGGCAGTACTCATATTCTCCCTTTGAATTCGAAGTAAAACGTCCACAAAGTCCTCATGCTGGCCTCCATCTTCAACATTCATACCACCATTGCTCTCTCTTCGCTGACGATCAATATGCTCTTTAACTACACCTTCCATAAATTTATCAAGCTCACTAGCAACCTTCTCCACTCTAGCATTCAAACCATTGACATGATTTAGCCATGAAAGCCACGGGATATAATCCCCCACATTGAAAACACCCAACACCTCCATACACTCACCCATAAGCTTCTTTAACTTCCTACCACTGTACTTCTTTCCCAAGGCTATGCGGCATACTACATCATTCGTGAGTGAGAATAGCATCTCAGTCAAATTCACTGCTGAAGAAGAAGACAATTTAATCTTCTCCACCAGAAGAGTTGTTTCTTCTTCTCTCACAGTGTGAAAAGACTCAACCCTCTTGTTATTTAGAAGGTGGAGCACACAAATGCTTCTCACTTGCCTCCAATACTCTCCATAAGGAACGAAAGCAACGTCCTTAGCATATAAAATTGTACTCGGAATGCTTGATTTAGGTCTGGTTGAGAAGTTGAGATCATGGGTTTTCATGATCTCGCGAGCTGCCTCAGCAGAGGAGGCGATGAGAACTGGTTTGCTGCCAAGGTGAAGAAGCATCAGGGAGCCATATTTTTGAGCTAATGATTTGAGGGATCGATGTGGGAACAAACCAAGTTGGTGTAGATTACCAATAATTGGGAGCTTTGATGGAGAAGGTGGCAGATTTCTTTTGGTTTTTGGGTTGGACAACCATTTCAAAAGGAAGACTAAAGAGAATAACAAGGGAAGAAGAGAGTAAGAGGAGTGGAATAAGAACAACATTGCTTTAGAATCTACGAGAAAACTATACCCTAATTGTGTGTGAGAGTATTCCTCATCTGAAAGCAAGGCTGCCTA
>JAOTQH010000001.1:7840199-7852333 GCA_025631255.1 Cornus kousa | reverse complement strand
AAATATAAAATAATGTAAAATGGAATAATTTTATTGAAATGTATAAAAAGAATATTAAAAGAGGTCCTTGGAGGATCGAAAGGGAAAGGGCTATTATTATCCCAAGAAACTTAGTGATGGGATGGAGATGTCCAAACTATAAAAAAAGTAAAAAGGGAGTGTTGCAAAAATAAATAAAATAAAAAGAAAGTTGAAAAAAGATACTGTATTATCAATTTATACATTTGAAATTAGAAGATAAATTGTATAAAACGTTTATTAAATCAACCGGGCTTTGTGGGTCAAAATGCCAGGCGGTTAAGAGAAAATATGTTCATAAATTCATATGATGAGTGTGGCGACCTTGTGGGCGGGTTCGAGGCATTGGCAGGCTACCACACTAGGCGAGTTACGGGTGTACAATCCCACATCGTCTGGGTAAGGGAAAGGTAAAGTGCTTATATGTGGTGGTGTTATCTCCAATCGGTACGAGGCCTTTTGGGGTAAAACTCAAGAGCAAAACCGTGCAGGCTTTGGCCCAAAGCGGACAATATCATACCATGTGGTGGAGTGGGTCGTTATAAATGATATCAGAGCCTGACCCTGTCGGAAGTGTGACCAACGAGGATTTTGGGTCTCAAAGGGAGGGTGATTGTGGCGACCTTGTGGGCGGGTGTGCCGTAGGCGGTTGCGAAGCACTGGCAGGCTACCACACTGGGCGAGCTACGGTTGCACAATCCCACATCGCCTGGGTAAGGGAAAGGTGAAGTGCTTATATGTGGTGGTGTTATCTCCAATTGGTACGAGATCTTTTGGGGTAAAATCCAAGAGCAAAACCGTGCGGGTTTCAGCCCAAAGCGGAGAATATCATACCATGTGGTGGAGTGGGTCGTTACAATAAGCGTGGTTGAAATGCTATGTGGAATATTTTTAAAATGATTATATTCCTTAAACGGTTAAAGTAGCATTCATTGGAGATCAAATGAGGGAAAACTGACTAAGATGGTTTAGCACTCTGCATTGAAGAACAAGAACTGCACCAGTGAGCAAGAGTGACATGAATTAAGGTAATGCTAGGGGAAAGAAAGACCAAAATTAAAATAACTGAAATAGTAAAGAAAGATATAATAGCATGTTTATACTGCAGTTATGGCCATAGAGGCGAATGGAAAAACTAACTTGTATCTGGCAGTAAAAGGATCTCCGATAAGGATTTATTGAATTGAATTATTAGATACAGAAGTTGTTTTTTTCTCATTTCTCCTCCTGCTGGCATCGGCAACCTAAAGCATGTTTGTTTTGTTTCTTCACAAACTCCAATCAGTTTAAAGTGATTACCATGTTGATCTTTACTTTTGACTTCTTTGGCTCTTTTTGCTAGGCTTGACGTTTACATTTATGATTATTTGCTGAAAAGAAAATTGCATGCCTCTGCAAAAGCATTCATGACTGAAGGGAAAGTTGCCACAGATCCAGTAGGTAATATTATAAGCTGATTCCTGGTATAGTAGTGTCTCATATTATGTTGTAGTGAGTGAGGATAAAGCTTACTTGATAAGTTTCTGTGAACAGGATTATTGTTCCGCTAATTATTTGAAACTATCCTTTTAAAAATAAAAAATTAGGGTATGGAGTGATCTGGTATGTGAATTAAAAATTTAGTCTTGATTTGCAGCAATTGATGCACCTGGAGGATTTCTCTTTGAATGGTGGTCTGTTTTCTGGGACATCTTCATTGCACGGACAAACGAGAAACACTCAGAGGCTGCAGCATCTTATATAGAGGTGTCTTTAAATTTCAGATTTTTTTTTTGCTGTTTCTGTTATGACGTCTTTTTTTCTTTCTTTTTTCTCGGGATGGATTCAATATGATATTATTTTTCTTCACTTTTTAAATGCAAAATCAGACACAACAAATGAAAGCAAGAGAGCACCAACAACAGTTGCAAATGCAGCAGTTGCAACTCATGCAGCAGTGCAATCCTCAGTTGAATCGGAGGGATCCCAATCATCCTCACCTTAGTGGTCCTGTCAATGCTATGAACACTGAAGGAATGATGGGGCAGCCATCAGCCAGTGTATTGGCGATGAAAATGTATGAAGAACGTATGAAGCAACCTCATTCAATGGATTCGGAAGCGTCTCCAGCCCTTATTGATGCCAATAGGATGGCCCTTCTCAAATCAGCCACCAATCATCAAGGGTAAAATCATTACAACCTTTTTGTGCATTTGAGATCAAATTCTTTGCCTTTTAGTTCACCTAGCTTGAATAGATCACTTGTTATTCTTGTTCTTGTTGTTGGTTCAGCCAGTTGGTACAAGGCAATTCTGGGAGCATGTCTTCAGCTTTGCAGCAAATGCAGGGAAGAACTCAATTGACCACTGTAACTACTTGGACTATTAATCTTACATTTGCTCTTTTTGTATTTGTTATTTTATAGTCAGTCTTTTGCTGTGTTTCACCTGGGTCATGTAACCGTTGGAACTCGTAGGACATCAAAGGGGAAGTTAACTTAGGTGCAACACAGAAATCTTTACCCATGGATCCTTCATCAGTGTATGGACAAGCAGCTTTGCAGTCAAAGTCTGGATTAGGTGGTCCAGGTATATAATTAAACCCTCCAGAATGAACACATTTCTTTTATATAATGAGGCAAATTATGGATTTACTAATTCTTAGTTTTAAACAATGTGTTAATTTGTTTATAAGTTTGAAGCATCCCTGTTCCAACTTTCTTCATAAAGCTGTATAAAAGTTGGGACAAATTATCTTTGCAGGGTGATGTATTCCAATGGAAAACACACGGTAGTTTTTGGTTCATGCTGTTTTTGTCTTTTACATAGTTTCCATTAGCATTTTTATGGTTTAGGCAATTAATTGATATATGGATGTTCGTGCAAGTTCATGTTCTCCTCACAGCTGCTCCTATGATTTGTCATTTCCTTCTTAGATAAGTTTGGATATGAAGGATAAAAATTACACACTATCAAAGTCAAGTCAATCTACCACATAGCCTAGACTAAAAGAGAATACTATAGATGTTGTGATCATGTGTTTTGACTCAATGACACATGTTGATGGCATAGATACAAATATGCAAGAGTGCCGAGTGGTTACGAGTAACGTCCCTGGTGAATTTGTGCTTGCAGGGGTCAATTAAGTATGTGGCAGTCAAAAAGACCTCTATAAGGTGAGGCAGCCATAATATGGCTCTAATTGATGGAACAAGTTGCCAGTATGTTATTTTAACATCTTTCCTTGTAACTGCAAAAGCAAATAAGGATTGACGTTGATGAACAATGTCCCTGGTGAAGCAAATCTTAAAATTCGAAAGTTGGGGGAAAAACCGAGTCCACCCCTTCAGGAACGTAGGGTGAAGACATATTTGACAGCTCCGAAGTTTTAAACCAAGTTAAACCTGGAAGCAAAAGGAGGAGGGGAACTATTACCGAAAAATAAAAAGATATTGTCTAACTTTTCATGTTGAGATTGTTTTTATAATTACCAATTTGCTCTATTTATAACGTAGTAATTTCTTTTCTTCTATTCTTGTCACTGACTCACTGCTAGTATACTGCCACTGATGTGATTTGAAGATAAACATGGGAATAAGTTAGATAACTGACAAAACTCTTAGTTTATGCAATATAAGGATGTGCTTGGGAAGAAAGAACGCGAAAATATTTGAGTACTGACCTAACTTTTTGCCTACCGGGTCGCAGTTGATCTTTTTTTTTTCATTAATTAATTAATTAATTAATTATATATTTTTTAATTTTTATGCTTTGCTGTATTCTGTTGGATAAGAAGTAAAAGTGGGTTCACCCTTCGAAGTGACAAACAGACATAAAGATAGAGCAGGGAATTCTAAAAATTGTTTCTTGTCAAAAATTGGGTTCACCCTTCGAAAACTTGTGGGTGCTTAGCGCTTGAACGCCTATACTAATTTTTAGATGTGGGAATTGTTTCTTCTGTATTTTCAATTAAGCAACTCAGTTTTTGTTAAAAGGGGGTGAAAATACAATTGTGAGACCAGAAGTTCAATGCAACAAGGGTAATGGGGGAACAAAAAAACAACTATGAGCTGGTAAGAAATTAAAAAGAAAAAAATGCAACTAAAAGCAAACAATATTTTCAAGTGGGAACTCAGAAGTTGAAGTTCTTCTAAGAAGTGGCTTTGCTTTATGTTAAGGAGTTTGCTATTAGATTGTCAGCTTTTGAAACCTGAATTAAGCAGTGCCAGTGGAGAGGTCAGCAATTTTATTGGAGGGCAGATCCGAAGGCCCTGATGAGGTATATTTGAATCATACTGTGAAATCCGAAGGCCCTCGATTTGCCTGTAGTGACTTTGCTGCGTCAAGCTATATAAAGTACAGATAAGACATTGGTAGCAGAAAGCTTTAAATAACCCAGATTCATACTGATCTCA
Source organism: Cornus kousa (assembly GCA_025631255.1). Lineage (NCBI taxonomy): Eukaryota > Viridiplantae > Streptophyta > Magnoliopsida > Cornales > Cornaceae > Cornus > Cornus kousa. The sequence goes on along the minus strand of JAOTQH010000001.1, from coordinate 7,847,922 downwards.
ATTGCTGAGAGAGCTTCCACACGATTGAGATTAACCACATCCAGGGGTTGGTGAGAAGTGAAAATACAATCCCTATTTATGGAGCCGATAGAGACAACTTTAAGCACGAATATATTGTGAAACATATGTATTAGCAATGCTTAACTGATCTCAATTGCTGAGAGAGCTTCCACATGGTTGAGATTAACCACATCCAGGGGTTGGTGAGAAGTGAAAATACAATCCCTATTTGTGGAGGCCGATAGAGACACCTTTAAGCATGAATATATTGTGAAATATATGTGTTACCAACATGCTGTATGAAGTGAAAACAAAACGTCTCTCTCTTTTTTTTTTTTTCCTCTCTCTTTAATACCAGGTTTTCTTTGATTCATGTATAAAATGTCATATTGCTTTCAGAAATAATAATTTTATTAATTCTCCCCCCCTCCCCTCTCTGTCTAATAAATACTCACTTCTCAGTCATTAAAAAAACCAACAGGCTGAGCATTTTTTTGTCAAAATTATGTTTGATTAATAGTTAGATGATGTGTAAATAATTATTGCCATGGTGTCTCTGCTGCTTCTCAGGACTTAATCAAGGTGTCCCTGGTCTTCCATTGAAGGGTTGGCCTCTAACTGTGAGTTATTAAAGATGCTCTGTCTCTTGTACAGTTTTTGTTAGTCTAAATTTTTACGAGTTCATGACTTAAATTGCTGCTATATAATGTAGGGAATTGACCAACTAAGGCCAGGTTTAGGTTTACAAGTACAAAAAGGTAATGTACAGACCCAAAATCAGTTTCTTCTGGCATCACAACAACAGCAGGCCTTGGCACAAGCTCAGGCACAAGGAAAATTTGGAAGTTCACCTAATTATGGGCTAAGTGGATTACCTCGGGGTACCCTGAATGCAAAAGATGGTCAACCCACAAGAAATGACGGGTCTATATGCTCTCCTGTGCAATCAAATTCACCAAAGGTTAGAGAATCTTCTCGAATAACAAATAATATCTGTTGTAGGCAGTAGGCTAGAATGGTTGTATTTTTTAGTAATTGTCAAACCCTAATTAGTGGCCTAGCAATATCAGACCCTTACTTCCCAAAGGGAGGTCAAGGGTTCAAGCCTCCATGGAGGCATGTATGTGTGAGTACCAACTATGAAAAAAAAAGTAATTGTCATTCTTATTGGATTTTATTTTATTTTTTTTAAATCTGTTGATTGAAATTTCTAACTGAAAAAGAAAAGAAGCAAACAGATGTGAGTTCACATTTGTTGGCTTCCTATAAAGCAAAACCCTCCTAGGTTGTGGATGTTAGTTTATTTCTGGCTCATTTGGCTGCTGGAAATGCTTAATAACAACCACTATAATCATGGAAATGTTTTTACAGAAACTTATAATTTTATAGTTTATGAAGGTTACAATTGTTGATAGACAATAAAACCGTTTGAACAAACCTGTAAAATATAAAACACACACACGCACACATGGTTTTGAAAGGCATTCAAGTGCCTGGATTTACAGAAAATCACCAGCTATAATATTTGAATAACTACTTAAAGTTACGGTTGTTTAAGTGGCGCTTTAAGGGAGGAATAGATTTAGAATTATAGGAAAAAAGGTTTATATTCATATCCAGCTAAAACCCCTTTCTTATAACAACTTGTAAATAATAGTATCCATTGAATTAACATTATTTATTGTGAGGGTGTTTTAAAACAAGAAGGACAAAAAGATGATAATATCGCAAGGCCCACAACTCCATCTTACTAGATCTGACAGAAAAATCAGTCTTTTATTTCATTTTTATTTTTTGAGTCTAGTACTCAGCCTGCAAGTTGTGGATAGGTTTTTCCAAGTGCTTTGATTGATAACTTATCGAGGCCAACCAAGTATAAGCTTAATTATGCGCTTTAATAGACTTAACTGTTACCTTCAGCTAGTAGCAAATTAATATAATAGGGAAAAGTCCTTTACTAATAAAATAAAATAGAATGGGATAATGAGAAGTTTTTTTAGTCTGTAGTTTTCAAGAGGCTCCCAAAGGAGAGTTGGGCAACTACGTCAAGAGCATGGCTGACTGGCCAAGTATATTATCAAACATATACTTCTATATAACCGCAGCCTCTGAAATCCTATATTGATGCGCATATTGTGCTTACCAATAATAAGAAGTGACATGCAAAAGTTAACATTGCTGTAATTAATAATAATGTTGACAAATTTTTTTATATTGATTCTATAGGGTTTTTTCCTAACACTGTCAAAGATAAGAACTATGCTTTGAGCATGATTGATGTTTAATACCATGTATATAGATGCATAGGTAATCTATCTATGTGAGGTTACTCCCTCCGTCCCAAAAATACATGTCCCATTCCAAAAATAGATGTGCTATATTTTATAACATTCCTAAGCTATCCATTTGACAAAACAAGTGCACTAATTATGGAGTACTATTTTGTCTTTTAACAAGGATAAATTTATAAATTCACTCTTATCAATACAATAAAAAAGTATTAAATACACGCTACAATAAAAAGCTGGATTCCCCAAACAGCCCAAGATTTTTGGGAGTGTGAGTATTATGCAATTCCATGTATATATTCCCTTCAGATAATTGGTGCATATATGTATTAGTATGTCTATGCCTACATATTCATGTATGCATAGACATGTATTTTGAAAAAACCTAGTTCTCATGCACATAAAACCATATCTTGTCTTTCCTGTATTTATTAACTTGCATTCGTTACTCAGTTTATTAACTGGCATCCTGTGTTCTTTCACCAATATATGGTGTTTCAGTATATATTTGTTGGTTCCTAAAGGCTACAAGTGCCTTCTTCTGAGTTTTTAGTGGGTATATTTACAGATGAAGATGGCACAGATGCAGCAGTCTTCCTCTCAACAACAGGACCAGTTGCAACAGCAACAATTGCAACAGGTTGTGCTTCCTTATGTAGACATAATTACTTTATCTCACTTTAAAGCTGAATTATCGACCTGTTTACATAAATATGCCATTTGCAATTGTAATTAAATTTTTTCTGCCATTAAAAGAATTTGAATTTACTGATTATGTCTTTTTTCTCTTCCTTATTTTTTCTTTGGTCATAAAATAATTAATGCCAACCGACTGTTTATCATAATATAGAATAACAGGAAAAGGAAACTGATGAAGAATTGGGCATGGCCCGAGAGTTTGAATTGCATATGACTCTCACCTATGCATGGAGGAGAGGGAATGACAGATAGATTTTATATTTTCCTATATATTTTAGGAATTATAATAAATATCGGGTAGTTTTGCAATATTTCCTTTTAATTATTACTAGGCTTAGGTTTGCCTATAAATAAGGTATGCTGCCTTGCAGCTGGACCTGTCTAAGGATTGGATTCTGATCTGAATCCGAATCTGATTCAATCAATGTTATTAAAGGCGCGCCTACAGGCGCATGAATTGCGCCTCATGATATAAAAGGAGCTTTTGTAAATTTGTCTTGTGCAATAAAAGAATAAAATAAAGAAAAGAAAGCAATGGTCAAATGAAGATGGATACAACATAGAAACGTGAGAGAGTGGAACAAATAAAGGAAGACCAAAAGCAGAGAAAGAAAGAAAAGTGAGTAGTTTGTTGCAGTGAACTTTGTCTTCTTGTGCAATAAAAGAATAAATAAAGAAAAGAAAAGGGGGTAGCCAAATAGTATGTTGCAGTGAACTTTGTTCTCTCTCTCATATTATTTTTCTCTCTTCTCCTCTTCACTCTCTCCCATCCATTTCTTCTTCTCACTCTACTTCACTGTTCTAGTTCTACATCACTTCTCTCTTCCTAGTCTACTCTCTCCTCTCCTTCTCTCTCTGGTTCTACATCACTCACACTACCCACCTCTACATCAATTGGTATCAGAGCTCACTACCCTTCCTACATCAGAAAATCCTCTTTTTTCTCTTTCTATTTTTCTATTTGGTTATAAAATAGTTAATGCCTCCCTACTGTTTTTCATAATATAGAATAACAGGAAAAGGAAACACTCTTCTTCTGGAGCTGCAAACAGTACAGGTACTGGAAATACAGTGGGTCCCTCACCGAACTCTCCATCATCAGCTCATACACCTGGTGATGGGATAACTACTGCAAGTAATCTGCAGCACGTCAACAGTGTGCCAAAAAGCTTGATGATGTTTGGAGCAGAGGGAACAGGAGGTCTTGCATCCTCTACAAATCAGCTGGTATGCCCAAGCATATATATGTATGTACGTATGTATATGTAAACATATGGTTGCTCCACTGTGTTTGTACTTCTCAACTATCTTGTATTAGAATATGATATTTTCACCTGTTAATGCAATAATAAACGAATGAGACGAGTTTCCATTCAATAAGTTCAGTTGTTGGATTCCCTTAATTTGAAAATATTACTCCTTATTTTGAGCATTCAATTTGCCCAACATAATAAATAAGTACACATAAAAAGGTTCTCAATCAATGGAAAACATGTTTCGGTATCAAGTCTATCTTGGTCAATCTGTCTTGTAAATGATGAAGTTTTATGAAATATTATCGTGGCTCCTGAAACATTATTTCTTAGTGCAGGATGACATAGAACATTTTGCAGATGCTGGTTCCCTGGATGATAATGTGGAATCGTTTTTCTCAAACGATGGAGGAGATGGGCGGGATTTATATGGATTAAAACAAAGTCTCACTGAGCACAAAACAGAGTCTTCTAAGGGTAACCTGTTACATATGTTCTTGTGCAAATATTGGGAGTAATTGTTTAAAATTCTACACGAATCACAGCCATATTTTTCACTTCAGGTTTTTCCTTTGGGGAAGTTGGTTGTATACGGATGAGCAATAAGGTTACCTGCTGTCATTTTTCTTCCGATGGGAAGTTGCTAGCTAGCGCTGGACATGACAAGAAGGTATGATGCATAGTACAGTAGGGATAAATACTACATCTGACGAATGAGTACCATGGTAAACATTATACTGATACATGGCATGGTATTATCCTTAATGATATACGGTTAATATCACTAATTTACGTCTAGAGGTGACTGCGAGTCTACTGTTTCCAGCTTTTGGTTCATTCTACTTACCTCCTTATTAGTAAAGTGAATGTAATAAAGTTGAACAAATAAGAAGCTTTGATCCAAAGGGTGTTGGTTAATTGTTTCTGTTTTTTTGTCTTAGGCTGTTCTTTGGAACATGGATACCCTGCAAACAGAAAGCACTCCAGAAGAACATCAGTATTTAATTACTGATGTCCGTTTCAGGCCGAATTCAACTCAGTTAGCAACAGCATCATTTGACAAGTCTGTGCGATTATGGGATGCAGCTAATGTAATTTTCTCTCCCCCATCCTATATGATAATTTCTCATGTCTCATCTGTTTTTTAAAGGTTACACATTGACATGGCAACAGTTCGTGTAATTCTTGTCTTTACAGGCTTTGTTTCTGCTCTTAAAAGTCTGATATTGAAAAATGAGCTTTATAAAATGTTTTATTTTTTTTATTTTTTTATTATACCATTACTGAAAGTACTTATTTGATTTATTTTTGCAGCCAAGCTATTGTCTGCAGGCATATACAGGACATGGTTCACATGTAATGTCACTGGATTTCCATCCCAAGAAGAACGATCTTTTCTGTTTTTGCGATAGTAGCAATGAAATCCGCTACTGGAATATCAGCCCATTCTCATGCACTCGTATTTCCAAGGTTGGACTTTAAAAATTGTCGTACCTTTCTCCTTTTCCATCATATATTTTTTCTTGAAGTTGCAAATATGATTTTCTTTGAATTCCAATTAATCTATTGCTTATTAGCAAGGAGGCAGTGCTCAAGTGAGATTTCAGCCGATAAGCGGTCAGCTACTGGCAGCTGCATCAGATAAGGTGGTGTCCATCTTTGATGTCGAAACTGACAGACAAACCCATTCATTCCCGGTTTGTACACTTTCATAGCATTCTGTTCATGATTCCGCTGTGGTGTTTTGAGCAACTAATGCAACTCTTCATCTTATTATCAGGGACACACAGGAGTTGTGAACTACCTATGTTGGGACCTCAATGGTGATTTTTTGGCATCTGTCAGCGAGGAGTCTGTGAAAGTTTGGTCATTGACCTCGAGGGAGTGCATTCATGAGTACAGCTCCAATGGAAACCAGTTCCATTCTTGTGTTTTTCATCCAAGTTATTCAGCTCTCTTGGTGATTGGTGGAGTGCGGGTAATTCCTATTATTTAACTTGAGATATTTGCATATAACCTTTCTAAGGACTAACCAATTGCTTTAGTAATTGACCCCTATATTACCTCCTCCGAACCCTATTTTTAGTGTCATTTCTAGTGTTGGAATGATCATTTCTTAACAGCTTCATAAGTTAATTTAATAATGACTTAAAATCTAGTTGATCAGGTATATTCATTTTTTTTTTTTTTTATTTTTCTCATATTTAACCATATGTTTGCAGACCATGGAAATGTGGAACATGGCTGAGAACAAGAGCATGACGGTTCAAGCACACGAGAATATAGTTGCTGCTTTGGCACAATCGCCTCTCAGGGGAATGGTTGCCTCCGCAAGTCATGACAGCTTCGTCAAGCTATGGAAATAATTGGAGACGATAGATGGTAAATATATTATAATCTTGAAGCTGCTGGGTTGTTTCCACTCATAAATCTGGGAGTGTCACAGCAGGGTGTTAGCACTCCGGTTGCTTGTTTCCTATGCATTGTCAAAAGGTATTAATTGTCGCGGTATAAACTAATTTAAGACATTTTTACCTAGGGCTTTCTTGGGTTGAAGATGGTGAATGACTGAGATGCATGCAGATCCAATCAGATTGTTCGGTGAAGCACTTTCTTCGTCAGAAGTTGTTCGTGATAGTTTGGCCGTTTGGCCGTTGATATGCTTCCGTTCATGGGTGGTGGATAGCTTTTTTTCTTTATTTAACTTTGATTCCTTCTTCTCCCTTTGTCAATTTGCCTTTTCTTGGAGCTCATAACTCTTTGTTTCTTGCTGCTCTCTGTATTTTATTTGACATGAGATTTGCGTGCAATGGCAGCCCATGTAAATTGAAAGGATATTGCAAGTCACAAGTAAAATCCATGGCTAGATTGGAAGCTCTAAGGGCTTGTTTTGTTTAACTCTTTCTTTTTTTTTTTTTTTTTTTAATTTTTGTTTTTTTATTTTTTTTAATTTTTATTTAAAATTTATTTTTTATAAAATAATTATTAGAAATTGTCAAATTGGGCCGCTTTGTATAATTTGAGCCCCATGCAATCTGAAAGGACACTTCAAGCCACAAGTAAAATCTGCGACCAGACAGGAAGCTTAGGTCTGTTTGGTTTAATTTTTAAGTAATAATTTTTAATAACTCAGAAAATAAAATTTTGTTTTAAAAAAAAGTCCGTTATTTGAAAACATACTACTTTATTTTTAGAAACTATAAACCAAACAATTTTGTAGTTTTTAGTTGTATAACAATTGAGAACTGAACCAAATGTGTCCTAAATCAGCTGCCTTGCATGACACAAGACTGAGATTGTAAGAATAATAAGAATGATTGCTTGGAGACAAAAGAAGAGGAAGAAAACGATTGGGAATCAATTTTATCAGTCCTTTCTAAATTGGATTTTATTAAGAGATTAACAATATTTAGGGCTTGCTTTGTACCGTTTTGTTCTTGGCGCTTTTGTTTTTGTAGGGTTTAGTAAAAATTATTTTGTTTA
>JAOTQH010000001.1:7805145-7816852 GCA_025631255.1 Cornus kousa | reverse complement strand
CTATATCACTTAAAGACATTATACACATATATATCGATATAGATATAATTAAATAGACTTGTATATAGCGAGAGAAATTTTATACAAAAAAAGAGTTGCGAGAGAGCGCTCCCTCCCACGTAACCAGATAGCAACCTCAGCTCCGTTTCTCCGCTATTGTAGTTTTAGACAGAGAAAGAGCTAGTGAGAGAGAGAGTGACGAGAAAGCAACGCTAACTACGCTCACGCTTCACATCAACTACGCATATATAAAATATATATGTGTGTGTATATATATATATATCGAAGAGAGTTTAGATACAATTGTTCGTTCTCCGCATACATGATTACCTGCATTGTATGAATGTGGCTTCTTTCAAGGTGTGTAGACTCAATTGATCGTCGCTTTTCATCATTAATCTTTGATCTTCGTTTCTGGATGTTTTCGTCTCAATCGATGTTGATTTTGATTACTTATTGTATTGAGATTATGCTGAATTTCGTCGTTTATACCAACTTTCCCTGGATTCGACTCGGATTTGACTGGTTCAGTGACTACGAGTTTTAACGGAGAATCTTGTAGATCTATGCATAATTTCATTCTAGATTCATGACTTCTGTTTTATTGTTTGATGCAGAGACATTGTAGATTTGAATTGTGTGTGTTTGAGATACAATGCCAGGTACTTTTATGCCCATTTTTGTAGGTCTTGAATCAATTTGAGTGCCAAATTTTGGTTTTTCTTGTGTTTTAATACCTTTTGATTGTTTGATTTTAGGAGAAGTAGTTCTGAATCAAGAAAATGATGGGATGAGAAGATCTGACCTTGACACCTCCGAGGACGATAAGAGAAGCACTCGGATCAGATCTTTGAAGAAGGAGGCAATGAATGCCTCATCGAAATTTAAGCATACACTAAGGAGGCGCAGAAAGCGCGTTGCCCATTGTCGTTCTGCGTCGATTTCCATTGAAGATGTTCGAGATGAGGAGGAAGAGAAGGTGGTGAATGCGTTTCGGGAGGCCTTGATTGCGAAAGATCTACTTCGAGATCACCATGATGACTACCATACTTTTCTGAGGTCAGAAAAGTTAATCACTTCTGTGAACAGTAATCATAAAATTAGAAAGAGAGTTTTTCTTTAGCCAATACATGGATCATTTATAATCATTGTGATGACATTAAGTTTTGAACTTTAGGACATTTCTTGCTATGATGCCATGTTAGTCACCATCAATTCAACAAACTTTTGCTATCATAGAGGTAGTAACTTAATTATTTATCCTCTAACAGCTATCATTTGTTTGTAGCATCAATTATAATCATTGAGATGACATTAAGTTTTGAACTTAGGACATTTCTTCCTATGATGCCATGTTAGTCACCATCAATTTAACAAACTTAAGTTATCATAGAGGGAGTAACTTAGTTATTTATCCTCTATCACCTATCATGTGTTTGTCTGTCTTAAATATTTAATGGACCATATGTACAACTTTGTTCCGCTCAGTCCCTGCCTCTTGTACAGGTTGTGGGTATAGAAGAAATACTTATTTTGTTTTATGGGAGAGTATTATGGGAATTACGAGCTTGAGTCAAGTTCATAGATGAACAATAAGATTAGCTGACCTTGTTGGATTAAACTTAAAAGAAAGAGTCACTACCCAATACTGATCCCGCCTACAATTGGGACTTAGGAGGAAGAGATTGTAGAAAGACCTAAGTTTTGGCATTGTTTGGCACAAAATGGCTGTCTCAAGACTTTTTTTTTTTTTTTTGGTTAACGATTTCTTAGTCTGAGACATAAAACCATGTCTTCATGCTTGTTAGTCTAACTTATTGAATTTATATAGAAATAAGATGTTTTTTCCCAGAAATCTACAAAAGATAATCCTAGTTGGTTAATGATACTATTGATTTTATATTTACGAAAATTTGAGATGTTTTTTCTGTTCATATTTGATCTCAAGGATTTGTCTACAATGGACTCAACTTGGATTTCTGTTTTTGCCCTATTTGAGCAAAGAGGCTTGGCAATTTGGCTTCTTTCCATGTGGGAAATTCAGCACCAAGCACCTAGGTTGTGATCCAAATAAAGTTCTTCTTTCCAGTTTATATTTGACTTGAAAGATAATAAAAAAATTTGCCAAAATCAGTACTCAACTTGAGTTTGAAATTTGGTTCCATACTGTCCACCTAGGGTGTTGAAATCGAATTAATTTTCTAGATTCATCATTTTATGCACCTCATTGAGTAGAAAACCCTTTGAACAAAACGAATTCCTAAAGTTCTCTTTTTTTTGTACATGGTGGTGCATGCTTTCCTTATGATAAATAGAAAGAAAAAAATTGCTGCAGTTTTCTCCTATGCTTTCTTTGAATCGCCCAACTATTATGGAGATATATTTGGTTGGGGATAGATTTGGTGGATCTCATATGATCATAGTTATGGAGGATCTCTAGAATCTCTTCTCTCTTCTGATTACATAACACTTTTGTTCTTTTATCTCCTTTAAACAGTTTAGCCAGTCAGAATTTCTTAAAACTTGTATTCTCTTCTCTCATTCTCTACTGAACATGTTGTAAAGCTCTTTCTACAATTTATTTATTAATCAATGAAATCTTAATGGGTTTGATATGCTTTTATTCTGTCTGTAGCCTTCGGTATGGTAACTATTGCACCAAAATCCGTAGTTTTAACGGGATCAATAATTTAACTATGTGACAAGGCTTAATTGTCCAAAAAAGCTTCTAGTACCTTGACCGTTCTGGATAATGAAAATTTTGCTTCCATTATCTTTTTCTATTCCTTTTCTTTCTCATAAGTTGTTGAGAGGAAACATGGATCTTATTCAGATTTTTGAAGGCAAGAAAGTTTGACATTGATAAAACAGTCCATATGTGGGCAGAAATGCTCAATTGGAGGAAGGAGTTCGGAGCAGACTCTATTATACAGGTAACATTGTTAGTTATAGCATTGTTTTAATTTTATTATTGGTGCATTTTTTTTTTTCAATGGTTCTGATGAATAATGGGGACTTTAGCCAATATGAGTTCCAATGAGGGGCAAGTAATATAAACAATCATGGTAGTGATTATAACGTAAAGTTTATCTTACGTGTATGTGCTGCATGCAGCTTTGGACTTTTTAAAATCTACTCAACTTTGGCCCTTCATAAAAGTTTCATGGTAACAGTAAATGTTTATGATGTAACAATTATATTAGTTGCTAAAAACATTGGGATTGTCAAAAGGTTTAAATAAATGAATAATTGCTCCATTTTTATTTTTATTTTCGTTTATAGGAAGTCAAAAACTCAATAATTTCTCCATTTTTGGATGTGGATAATTATAACTATAAAATGTTGCCACTCGTCCTTTAGTTCCCCAATCTTTTGACATTGAAATTAACCTTGGGACATGATGAGGAAAGTGTGGAACTATATTCACCTAGGGAATAGTCAGAAACAAATTCCAAAAATTGGACATTGACTAGAACACAAGTTAATTCTGTTAACTTTTTTTTTTTCATTGGCTTAATTCTTTTAACTTACATTACATGTAAATGTTTTCCAAGGAGCATTAGGTACTACCAATGAACCATAGTTAATAATATTGTATCAGATATTGTCAACTGGCAGGTTCACTGGTTTAAACCTTGTGACAAATATGATAAACCTTGTGACAACAGTCAGTCAACAGGCAGGTTCAACTAGTTATATAACTGAAAAATTAAAGAAGATAGAAATATATAGAGAAAATAGAAAAATATGATAAAAATAATTGGTATTAAATTGTGAACATAGATATGCAAATTGCTGGGGGTGTGTGGACTGTAAAAGAGCCCACTATAACTATAACTCCTTGAAAACCACTTATTAGAGTCCTAGATTACAGCAATTAACATATAAATGATAACATTTGAAGTTAACCCAAATGTTATTACATATACCTAAACACAAAATATATATAGGAACTTAAAGTGGAATGAGCCATTTCTAAGGTTTCGTTCTATCATTTGATCATCCTATTTATTTTCTTTATGTAAAACTCTTTTATACTAAAGACTAGAACTCTGAATACCTTTACAGGTTAGGTAATACTGTCCTTCAGACAGTATTACCAAACCCAATCAGGTAGCTTGTTCCTATCAGTTCTTTATTTAGGCTGTGCAATAACTGAAACATGCTAGTTTGGGTTCCAATTCCCTGATCAACAGGTTAAATCGACCGGTTCAGTTTGGTTATGATATCCCCGTATGAACGATATCAATGTCCAGTCATCACTTGGTGCGATTGTATCCGTAGAACATAAAGACAAAAAAAAAAAAAAAAAGAGACTGGAGAAGCTATTTTGAGAAGGATCAGGATAATTAATTTTAGAATGACCACTGGTAGGGATATGGATTGAGTTTCAGTCAGTAGTTTTAGATTATTGACCATTCCTATTTGGATCATACCATCATGACATGCATCTGTTCCCTTATGTAACCTTGTTAGATATGTGCATATATCTGATCTGTCATTCTTACTTGCATTAAGTGGTTGACATGAAATTATTGCCATTTGCTTTCTGCCTTATTTTGGAAACCATCTATCAACAATACTTTCTCCAGGGGAGGCTCTAACCTGGTAGATTACCTCATTTTTGTATACTTGTCCAGCATTAATTTCTATTCTTTTTTCTTTATGAGATTAACTTGCTTCTGAATCCGAAAATATGACAAAATACACAGTGGAAGGTCTCCCAAAAATTTAGTGAGAAATGTGCGACCTTTCAGTGTTGATACGGTTTCATGGTAAGAAATTGGTTGTTGGACTGGTGGTTTACCTGCTAAAGTTGTAGATAATCTACTCACTTTTCAAATCAATTTTCCATTCTCTTTGTTTTGGGTCTGAAGAAACTCAAAGCCGGGGTCTAAATTAGGCCCGATTGTTTTCCCAACATTCTTCAATCTGGGTTTCCGAATTAATACAATTTTCCATTCAGGTAGGTCTGTGCATTAACAGAAACTTTAATTTTGTTTTTTTAAGCCTTGCAGAGAATAGATGTGAACTAAGTGGTTTTATATGATCTTTACTGATACCAATACTTAAAAGCGTGGTGCAATACCAATTGTGATTGTCAGGAGGAGATGGTGTTTAAATTTACCAACCTGTCAAATGTTTGCTGTTGCTGGTCATTCCCTCTCTCGTCTATCGCAATGTGAAAAGTTCAAATGTTGGTTTAATGTGGAGGGAGATTGTGAATTACTTAATTATGTATTTGTTCTTACTCCATAGTCCTTTTTGAGCAGTCCATTGTTTTCATCATCTCACTACTTTGAAAGTCAACTGTAGTGCCTGAACCACTCAACCGAAAAAAAAAAAAAAAACACAAAACAGGGAGAAAAGAAAAAGAAGAGAAAAGAAAAACTGCAGCACAAAAATTTGTTAGTTAAAATATGAACTCTAGTCCTGTGACCTGAAATTATGGTGATTAAACTATATGGTTTTTCTTAAATCAATTGAACAAAATGAGAGGCAGCTGCATTCAGAGACCGAGAGGCTTCAATAGCATCAAGGAAAGAGTGGGTATCATCAACTTCACTTTTTGTTTTCTGTTGCAAGGGATATTCATAAAGTTCCTGCCTCACTATTTTATTATTATTTTTTTCAAGTTTTCATGTGAAAGCTATGGCTTCTTCACTCAGTACACTATACAAATACTTATCTATCATTTTCTTCCTATTTCTTTATAACAAAGGGGAAAAGAGAGAAATTACTGGAGTAGTGGAGTGTTGATTTCTTTAACCATGTGTATAGTCTATTGCACTATTTACAAAAAGTATCTGCTATATTTTGCCTTCTTTTTAGTGATATTTCTCAACAATTGATATATGCTGTGACACGATGTTCTATGTGCAGGACTTCATATATGATGAATATGGAGAAGTTAAGCATTATTACCCTCATGGTTACCATGGTGTAGATAAAGAAGGACGACCTGTTTATATTGAAAGACTTGGCAAAGTTGAACCTAATAAACTTATGAGTGTCACCACAGTGGACAGGTTCTTAAAATACCATGTCCAGGGGTTTGAGAAGGCTTTCACTGAGAAGTTTCCAGCATGTTCAATTGCAGCCAAGAGGCATATAGATTCCACAACAACGATACTGGATGTTCATGGGGTGGTTAGTTCTGAGCCTGCAAAAGTATCAATTCACTTACCCATAACATTTCCTATTTTCAATTTCTATTCTTCTTATTATTTCCTTCTTTCTGCAGAACTGGATGAGTTTTGGCAAGGTTGCACATGATCTAGTTATGCGCATGCAGAAAATAGATGGTGACAACTATCCTGAGGTGCCTCCTCTAAAAACTAAAGTAAAAGATAATTGAATATTTTATTATCTATGTGACCTGATCTTTTTTTTCTGATACTAACTCATTCTTTGCAGACATTACATCAAATGTTCATTGTTAATGCTGGTCATGGATTCAAATTTATATGGAACACGATAAAAGGCTTTCTTGATCCAAGGACAGCATCAAAGATACATGTAACATGACCTTTTACTAATTTTACATTTTTTTAGATATTTGGAGGTCATATGAACTATTAGAGTATGATATGTATCCATGACACAGGTTCTGGGCAACAAATTCAGGAAAAGGTTGTTGGAAGTTATAGATTCAAGGTTAGATTTCTGTTTCTGTTATTGTATCATCCTTCATATGGCTCCTGCTGGATAGTTTGGGGACTCTCAAATTTTATTTTAACACCTTTAATCTAAACAGCCAGCTGCCAGATTTTCTTGGTGGAACCTGCTCATGCCCAATTGATGGTGGGTGTCTGAGCTCTGACAAGGGGCCCTGGAATGATCCAGAGCTGATGAAGGTAGGGTCAGTCATTTGGTAGCACTATTTAATCATAAATACAGATAAATGAGTAACATAAGCTTCAAATTATTCCCATATTGTTTCGTAAGGCTTTGTACTGCATACTTATGTTACTACTTGTCTGACTTTTACTCGCAGCTGGTACATATTAGAGAAACAATGCTTTTAGAGGAAAATACTAGTTTATCTGATGGTGATGATTTTGAAGTCACTTCATTTGCTTCCAAGGTGAAGTGTTGATAAATTACCTTTGCATACCGACTCTCAGGCACCTTATAGCCATATCTTATGTTTTAACCAAACTTTTCTTCTTTATACAGGTTCCAAATACTAAAATAACGTCTGCCACGTCAGGATCTGATATAGGAGTTCATAGTTATGACATGGTGCAACAAACGCTGCTTATAGATGAGGTACATGTTACTGACTTCTGTTTTCAAACTTTTGAACTAGATTTAATTTGTAAATATTTAGTTGCTATATATTTCCATCAATTTGTACACTCATTTAACTGTTTCAAGTGTCAGTTTTCAAAAATTGGAGTTTCCACTCAAAAAACATTGCTACTTTTTCCAGGAACAAAAGCAACATCTCTAAAATCCAAATGATCTATGTATTTTCATGATACAATCACAGAAAAAATTATTTACTTCTGTATTCTTTTGCTTTGCGCCTTCCTTGCTGTAGGAAAGGATGGAACCTGCAGCTATCCGCAGCCCTGTTGAGCCAGTTATTGGTGGGGCTGATGCTGAATATGCCAGTTCAACAAGTAAGTAACCGTTCAACCTATTATCAATTAATGAAACTTTTATTTTTATTAATATTTTTCAAATATCTACTTCATGATTAATAATGTTCAAATATTCACGTAGATTAACTCAAGATTCTTAAGATATACTTCCCTAGACTCAAAACATATAGACTGGTTATTCACTGCCAAATTGTTGGGTAGTAGGCGTCATGATGTTCAAAATAGGAAAGGCAAAAGAGCAATTGGGGTGGAATTAAAGAAAAAGTAGTCAGTAAAACCATATCAATAGGGTTGACGATGGTCAGTGCTTTGTCTCGGATCAAGTTAGGAGTTAGGACTTATAGTCCTGTAGGGTGAATTTGCAATTAAGCTGGGATTGTATATATGGCCTCATCCATATTTCAGGGAAGAATTGAACTATAAATTCAAGTCTAGGTTATTCTAATCCTGTGATGATGCTTGATCCTTTTTCTTTTTTTCTTCTGAGGACTGCTCTAGCGATGCTTAACTTTTGTAAATCTATTATTGGAAGGTATGGCTTCATATACGATGTATATGAATATAAGTATCTTATATGACAAATGAAGATAGATGGGTGACAAATGAAAATCAAATAAATTAGGAAAATTTGATAGGATGGTTATTAGTATTTAGGCCACTATATTATATTAGTAATAAAAGAGCGAGGGGAAAACTAGGACTAGCATCTATTAATGATAAAATTAGAGAAAGTAGACTTATGTGGTATGGTCATATCCGAAGATGCACCAGTTATAGGAGGAAGGGTTGTTTGCCTATAAGTAAGCGATAAAGTGGCCAAGCAAAACTTACATGAGATGAAGTAATTAAAATGATTTTAAAAAATTAAACATAACAGGAGACATGGTATATAATGAGAAATTGGAAAATACATAATTCTCAACTATTACATTAAAAAAGTATGGTAAAAGGTTCTCAATCTGTCAATGAGATTGCAATTTGCAAGTATCAAATGAGAACCTCTCTGATCAGAAAACCACAATCTCTGGTGCCGTTTTTAAGTTGCATAGGAAAATGATTTATGAGCAAAGAACTAGGTCAATCACGTATATAGTGTTTGATGTTTGAAATTGTGAGGCTTATAGTTTTTCTTCATATCTTTAATATTCCTTTAGCATGTATTAGTGCCAATAGAAACTTTAATATTTTCTTTCGGAAAATGTTGTTTGAGGTCTAGTATAGAAAGCATCAAGTATTTACTATTCAATAAAATTTTGTTAGCTTCTCATTATCAATAAATTTAATTATCTTTAGTGCTGAGCTTTTTCACGTCACTTTTACCCTTGCAACAGATAATGTTATAAAAAGAAGGCTGCCAAAGAAATTCATAACAAGTTTGGTGGTTGACCTCATATTCAAATTATTAGCATGTATTTATCTATTAGTCCCAGGCTTGGGGAAATTTTTTGTGGGGAATAATACGGACGAGCAGTTGAAAAGGCAACAGAAACCTGAGTTGTCAGATTTAAATTCTCAAGAACAGCAGATTTCACAGACTAAAGAAATGGACCTACTCGATCCATGCTGTCAGAGATTGCAACGTTTAGAGGCACAGATAACTGAGCTGTCCAACAAACACACAAGTATTCCTCGAGAGAAAGAAGACATGCTTCTTGAGTCTATGAGTCGTATAAAATCCATAGAGTACGACTTGCAGAAAACAAAAAAGGTTAGACTCATTGGTTCTGAAATCTGAAGTTCATATTGCTCAGAAAAATCTCTTATACTTGTCTTGATTATATATATATTTTTTAAGTATCCTTGTTTGGTTATTCAACATCGAGTTGTGGAACGAAACCTTTATTTTTTTCCCGTTGCTGTAGGTGTTGTTTGCAACTGCATCAGAACAATTGGAGATTGCTCAGTCGCTGGAAACATTGAGGGAGAACAGCTTGAATGTAGTAAGTTCTTATTGCCCATAGAAATACAATTTAAGCCATGTTCGGTAGCAAGGAATTGGACTTCTTCAAGCTCATAAAATACTCGTTCAGGTATAATTATTCCGGCAGTCCCTTAACTTGTTGATATTGCCTTGCTTATAACAGGGGACAAACTCCTGCTGGCTGAGAAGTTGCAATTCCATCCCCCGTGGAAGATAGATAATTGGCATAGATTTTCAGAGACAAATTTTGCAGAATGTTCATTAAGCCATGCCTCTTATGTTTCAACAATGCTTGGCACGTAACCCTCTCATCTCGAATTTTGGACATAAATTTGCTGAAGGTCTGGAATGATTTCACTTACGAGACTCGACAGGTTAGCACTCTTAATAAGGTCATCGCTATCACCAACGCCACATTACCATCGACTTTCTCTGGTATATCATTTCAAACTTTTTTTCTTTCCCTTTTTTCAGGTTCTCGAGTTGGCAGTTGAAGATGCAGGTTATTTATCTCAGGACTGGTTCTCCCAGAAAAATTATATAGGCTTTATTGTAGTGAGTGGTGTGCTTGCTCAAAATTGCCTTGTGTACATAATATGAAATTCGACATCATTGTTTTTTTTTTTTTTTTTTTTTTAACGGAATAAACTGATTTACAAAAGTAGAAAATGCTAATAAAATTTCAAAAAAACGTTATGGTTCTTTTAATAATGAAATGTATCATTACCTTGTTGGAGTCCAGATGGTGCAACAAATGCAAATGAAATTCTTTCGACAGCAAAATGAAATCATTTCTCCTCCCATTCCGGTAAATTTACCAGCATCATTTCCTTCCAGTATGTTTCTTAGATAAAATATATACACAAACACAACAAACTTCATTATCGAGTTTTTTTATATTTTATATTTTTTAATTTTATCATCACATTTTATATGCAATAGGGTCGGGTCTATTAATAAAACAGTCAACATTTAAACCATCCAAATTGGTAAAAAATGTTTAGACCATGAAATTTGAATAATAATAATAATGATGATAATAATTGGAAAATATTATTTTAAGTTGATAACATTGTTGGACGTCTAAAACTGCTCCATGTAGGAAGTCAACTTCAATTTTTGTCAGTTAGATTTCTGAAAGGACCTTTTTTTTTTTTTAATATATCTATTTGGATGGTGGTGTTATTCATACTTCTGCCAGCCAGCCGATTTTATCACTAATTATAGAAAACCATTCACTGAATTCATTTTTTTTTTTTTTTTTTAATAAAAAAATTATTTATTATTTATTTGTGTTTACCTTTTACCCCCAAAAACTTTAAACTAGTATAATCAGTTCTAACTAACAGTTGCATGCATTGAGGGGGTAAAAAAAGCAAAAAAGTGATGACCGATACTTTCAACCAAACAAAGAAAAAAACCTTAAATTAATTTTGGGTAAATTGCACTAATACAATGCCATTCAGCTCTCCTCAACGATTTTTTTTACATTGACCTCCGTTCTTAATTGAAATGTCATAAATGCCCTTAATTCAATTTTATTCGCAAAATATCAGCCTATGAAATGACCAAACTAACCATCCCTCCGCCTGATAAACTAACCATAATTGCATTGCAGAGAATGATGAAAGAGAGAGCTCTGGTCTGGAGTCGCCACCACCCCCCACCATCGCCACCACAACCCATCTCCGCTCTCTCTCTCTCTCTCTCCCTCTAAGGAAAAACACAGTGCACATAAATATAGGATTTTTTAATTTTATTTTTGGGTAAGTAATATTAGAAAATGATATTCACACTCCATTTTTTTTCATTTGCACTACACTTGCCTCTTCTAAAAACTGAACTGACAAAATTACCCTTCAAAAAACACCGCACCGGCGCACCCCACAATTATTTCAAAATGTAAATGGATTTACTTCACTTGTGCATAGGGTAATTTGTCACTTCAATTATCAAAACGTAATGTAAAATACACTTTGAATGCAAGTAAAGAAAAAGGCAAAACTGTCATAAAACCCCTTGAAGTTTTACCAAGTGAACACTAGACCCCCATCATATAAAAGTGAACAAGTTACTCCTGTTTCAAAAGTGAGCAACTCATCACCTTAAATTTCTCTGTAATAAAGTAAGACATTACATAATTCAAAAGTGAGCAACTTATCCCCTCACATTTCTC
>JAOTQH010000001.1:7784814-7796207 GCA_025631255.1 Cornus kousa | reverse complement strand
ATCCAATCCTGTCCTCAGCAAACTCAATCCAATTAAACCTCCTTACCCAACAAAACCATATTTGCAGTATTTAGAATTAACACTTGACTTGGAGAGAGAGAGAGAGAGAGAGAGAGAATAACACTTGCATAATGACTTTCTAGAAGTACCTCCGCTGAATGCCAGAACTCCATGATAGCTTTTGACAAGGTGTGAGCTACATTTTTTTGCTTCCTAAGCAAATTTTCTTCTTCAAATCTTAACCGAGAAGTAAAAGCAACTCGATGACATATTTGAGCAGCAGCAGTTATTTTCCAAAGCCGCTCCTATTTGAAGAGGGAAAATACTGAATTAGAAAAAGCAGGTAAAGTTGCAAAAGTTGATTAAAATAGTTTTCTAAAAAAATTAAGTACTTGTGACTAATATGCAAGACTAAGCCATAATTATATCCTCCAAAAGCTTAAAAGAAAAGCCACAAGGGAGAAAACAACTTTATGTTTCATAAATAAAATCAAACCTGCGCAAAATCATTTGCCAACCATGCCATTTCTTCAAGGACAAGATCCCAGTGAGATTTCTGATGATTCTCCATGGGTAAGGTACCAACAGATAACTCAGCTATCCTCTTACGCTTTGCCTGTTTACCACAAAAGTCATTGGGGCCAAATGAAGAAGGCAAAAACAAAAGTTTCTTTCACATTTAACAATGTAAATGTAATAAAATAGACTGGAATATTAAAATATGACCTCTATAATCCGGGCTTCTTCCAAAATAGAATCTTCATTTGCCTTGTTTGCCAATTTTAAGTGAATTTGTTGCTCGGGAGCAACAGTGGGGCTCCTAACAGACAATGTAGTCTCTGGAAGCTCAATAATAGAAGAATCCATAGAACATTGAGGTCTATTAATGCAAGCATTTTCCTTTGGGGTGACAGAATTATCACCCAACAAATTGCTAGGTTCTCTTTCTGTAGCACATGCAGTTTGGCCATCTGGTTCCATTCTTTCAACCCTGGTATGATTTTTCAACTCATTTTGCAAACTAGAATCACTTCCATGTAATACTTCCTCATCTTTGAGTACAGAACTCTTGTCTTGGTGGCTTTGATGAACAGAATTGCGATCGTCATTACTAAAAGCACAACTGTCCTCAGCTTTTGTCTCATTTTTTTCTTTCACACTTTCATCACCTTCTATATTTGGATTCTCTTCAACGACTAAGGTTTGTTCTCTAGTAGTGCCATTAGAATCAATATTTCTTAAATTAGTGCAGAGGCCACTATCATTGTTTCCATCTAAGCTAAGGCTAGTTTTTGTGCAAGAGGACTCCGAGTCTAAACCTTTTGTGCTTAACGCTGCACTACTATTTTGAGCTTCATTTGGTGTACTTTTTCCATCTCCCTTTGCATTATTGAATCCATTCAGCGGACTAAAATTAGTTTGATTCTCAACTTTTGTTGAAGTCACACAAGGTGGGCATTCAAGACCAGCTGAAACTACCTGTTCTCTTCCTCCAACCCCAACAGGTTCGGGTAACCCAGAAGTCATACAAATAGGACTTTCCTGAGCATCAACTTGTGACGGTTGAGAGTGTTGGTCATTTTGCAAATTTTTGGAAGTGTTGAAATCATCAACATACTCAGGCGGACCATCTTTTTTCAGTTCAGTAGCTGAGTCTACAGCCCGCACATCATCCAACTTCATATCTGACTGGCTATTCAATGTTACAGCCTTGGGAACCACACTAGCATTTGGACTTGCAGGCTTCAAATTACAATTTGAAGGAACATTCTGGTCCTTCTGGTTGTTTGTATCAGACACTGCCCCCTTCACATCCTTCAGACCATGGCGTGAAGGCAAATAAGAAACACGACCACCACGAGATGGAACTATATCAGTAGAACTTGAACAAGCACCATCACGATTTGGTCTTGACCTATTTCTCCGCCTATATGCTTTTTTGGGGACACCAAAAGGAGCTGAGTCCCCTGATTCTTTTGCATTTAGACTCCCATCCAACTGGGAAGACTGTTCTGATGGAATAACATTACTCCTATTAGGATGTACAGAGTTCCTTTCAACCTCAGCAAACTCACTTTCACCATCAAATAACAATAGGTTATCAGCAGTATTGGGTTCACAAACTGTAGGGGCCCCTGGTCTGCCACTACTTTCAACAGAATCTCCACGAGGTGAAGCGGTCAATGCAAAACTACCTTTTGCTTCGCTGTAGTACCGAGAAAAAACAAAAGGATAGTCCATAAAAAAAATGAAGAAACTGAATGATTCATCAATTACCCAATAACACTAAGGTGCTGTTTGATAAAACTAAAAATTTCAAGAGCTGAATTTTAAATGATAATTGCAAATTGAGAATTTTTTTTATCTTGTTTTTGGATTCAAGTGTTTAGCATTCAGTGATAAGTAATGTCATTGGCACTTAAAATTTTACCACATTTTAAGTGGCATTTTTTAAAGTGGTGTTCAAATTGCGTAATCAAATGCACTTAATGGAATAAGCACTTAATTTGTTCATAATTAAGTGCCGAATTGTATTATCAAACGGCAACTAAGTGCAGAATTGGGGAAAAAAAAACGTTCACAAACTTTTCAGGATGTTGATCCATCAGTGAAGTAGATTGGACGCTAACTGAAGCAGCATTCCCAAATTTGAAGTCCAAGGGATTGCCACCCTGTAAATAAGAAGCATTTAGTTGCTGAATATGTTTATAGTGGTCCCATATCTGAACAATAATTTCAAGAAAACAAGAGAAGGATCAAATGGTCATACCTTCTCAAGGAATTCGAGCTCTCTTCTCCTTTCCTCCCGAACATCATACTCCAGTCTGTTATTGACAAACAATACTTTGCCATATTTAAATTTACAACAATAAAAAATCTCTCTACCTAGTAACTTGTAGCAGGTAGCTAGTAAACACAAAGTACCAGTTTGATATTACCTAAGCTCTGCTTGAGCCTTCTCAATTGCTGCTTGCCGTGGAGAGGTTTTGATACCAATGCCAACTCCGGCGTCAACAACTCCTCCCATGGAATCAACCTCAGCATTGACTAAAACAGCAGATCCTGAGCTACATCCATGCATTCCTGCATTAATTGTTACAAGTGTCTCCCTCTCATTGGTTCAAGGCTTCTATCAAATTTCTTAAAGCAAAAAAATAATAAGAATAATTAGGAATAGTGAGATAAGAATGAAGAATACAAATAATTTTGCCAAAAAAATAAAGAAATACATAGAAATAGTGAGATAAGAATGAGGAATAAAAATAATATTGCTAAAAAATAGAAGAACGAAAATATAAGATATTATAGTCTCAGTCTCTCAAAGATAACATATATTTCCGCTATATAAAAAGGGGGAATATGCAACAATATTAATAAAAAGTGGTAAAAAAAAGTTCATGCTTATATGTGACTAGAACAATTCAGGCTCAATAACATTCTAGTTCACAAAAATTTCCTGTGTTTAGAGTAGACGGTTGTAATCAGTCAAGTTGCAGATTTGTCATCCAAACACAATTTTCCCTAGTAATAACATGATACTAACACTCGTAACATACATATGACATCCTCCTAGTTTAGTCTATTTCAAATTCAAGGTACACAAAAAAGAAATACTTGCAGAATAAAAACTAATAAAAGGTATTCAACTGGAGGAAATAAAATAACAAACAATTTATGGCAAAACAAACAATGCGTTAAAAGAATACATAAACTTCCAGTGTGAACATCCAATATCTAAATGTGTTAGTTGTACAATTAGTCTATAGTAAATAAATGAGTATCATAAATAAATAAAATCATACATATATTACTCAAATACTTAAATAAATTAATTGCTTGGCCCAAACTGTCGAATGAATGAAAGATTCTTGAATACATAAATTATTTAATGTAGCAATATTAGCATAACATGCCAATGATACTATCAGTCTATTGTGTAGTACTATTATATCATAAGAATGTAACCATCAGAACCCCAAATAAGCATGTATACACAAATATGTGAATTGCCAAAAATCCTTTCCGCAAAAGTACGAATCAAAACAATGTAACACTGGAAAAAAAAGTTATACTGAATTTCCATCAAAAGGCCAGTAAGCAGTGAGTTAAGAAGCACAGATGCTTCTACAAAAGCCATGTCCATTTCGAACACCTAAAGTTATGGGGTCCTCCTCAATATGTGTACCGAACTTATTGCAGTGATGACAATACAAAAGAAACAATAATAATTTCAATAAACTTGTTTGGCATTTATTCGATACCCTTGGGATGTCTTACATACTTTGGACCCTAAAACACACTTTTCTCATAGTTTATCAGAGAAGAGTATAACTGTTTATTCAGATATATACATAAAAACAATTTTTTAAACATATATATTTACATTTGTACTCATATCATATGTATAACATTGCCATGCCCCGACATGCTAATGTCTATCTTAAAATGCTTCAACCTCTTTGTGCAGGTGCGGGTATGTACATGCACACAATTTTATAAATATGCATGCAGGCATGCATGCATACATACATATATATATATATATATATATATTTATAAACATACATACATACATGTGTGTGTGTGTGTGTGTGTGTGTGTGTGTGTGTCTTCATTTTATTTGTATCATGTTGTCATGTCCCCACATGCTAATGTCCTACTAAAAATGTTTCAATTTTTGTGTTCTCCCCATGCTTGCATCAATGCAGCATGGCAAATAAACAGGAATGCGATCATCTGCAAAGAAGCTCATTTGATATGCTAAAATCACACCTGTAATCATCAAACTCATGGGCAAGCATAGAGAAAGACCCTATTGATCGCGTAGATGTTGTCACGCAGGATTTGTGTCAGATATGCCATGCATGATAACTATTGTATGATTCCAACCATCATATTAGTTCAACCAATGCAATGTGGATGCAGGGAATAAATAAATAGAATGTCATAGCAAGAAATTTTCCAAAAGGTTTAATTAGACAGTCCACTTTTTTTTTTTTTTTTCATTTTTTGCTTTTTGGTGTGAGAGAGTATTAATAAAAATAAAAAAAAATAAAAATCAAGCATGAAATAATTAAAGATTAACCGAGTTGCAAATATCCAAAAAAATCTGACCACAATAAGGTCAAGAGAACAAGACATTTTAGCAATCACTTAACCTAAAGTCAATCTCAATTGATCACAAGAAATTTCTAGTAAAAGACTACAAGTTACAACATAACATTAACTCTTATGTAAACAGAGAGAAGAGAGAGAGAGAGAGAGAGAGAGAGAGAGAGTGTGTGTTACCGAAGATCAAAACCAATATCATGACAAAACATCAACTTTTGTGTGCAGACTTAGGAATGAGTGGGTAAATACTGAATATATACACACACATTGACTAGTTTATGTATAAATCTGCGGCAATGGAAGCATAATAATCAATCAACCGACTAAACTTAAAGGCATTGTCAGAGTGACTGACCATGGCCAAATCAAATCAAAGGGCAACAATGAGATGTCAAATGTTCAAAATTTCTCAATTTACACCCCTTCTTTGTACTCCATATTCCATAATTAGCATAACTATATCCTTCAGAATCTCATATGAACAGCTTTAATAAATCATACTAAAATTCAAAAAGCACCTAGGCTTGCAATTAAACATGGTCCTACTTAATTCACCTGTAAGAACACACACCAAGTTCCAACATTTTATTACATGCTTATTAAATAAGCTCCATTAATGACATGACCACTCAGCACGTTAACCCCTAAACATCCAAACGAAATTGCAAAACACAATCATATTACCCACAATTTCGCATTCAATGCGTCAAACATAAATCCCTGAGAACAATTTGAGAACTAGTCCTAATTCTAGGGTTTGCACAACATGAACATTAGTCCAAAATCTAGGGTTTGCAGAGAAAAAGGTCAATAAATCACCTGAATTGCGAACAGCTCTGCCAGAATTGCCAGCTAGGGCTAGCACTGAGCAAGACGCGATACTCTCTCCCTCTTCCAAGTGTTTGTTTGATGCAACGTGCCTCAATTCAAAGCACGCGAATTTGCCCTAGAAAATGTCAGCCATGGAAGAAAACATTTGAGTCCTCTCAGAAACTCCTCTCTCTCTATATATACACACACATATATATACCTCTATATGTATATATGTCCTGGTTCTTCTTCGTGCTCCTTCGTAAACTCTCTCTCTCTCTCTTTCTCTCTCTCTTTCTTATTGTAAACTATGCGTCCTCTGCGAGTAGAGTGGGCTGGACATGCAGAAGACGAAGAAGAGGGCTTTGCGAATTCAGCCTATTTGGGCCTTTTTTGTAATTTAAATTTATATTTATAAAAAAAATATTACATTTTGAATGCAGATAATAATTTCTATTTTTGCTTCCTATTATGACTTTTCTAAATTTCTAATTATGTTGCAATATTATTACTCCAATGTATAATAAATATAACAAAATATATGTATATATTTTAAGTATTCTTATGTTTTGAGGATTATTATGACGTCAATCCGAGGGTATTTGAGGAATTTATGTTTACCCCATGTTATTTGAGCTATTTTCTCATTTGAAGTCAAAATGTACTTGTGGGAATAGACTTCGGATAGTTAATTTCTAAATTATAAAATCACATTGCATTTACTAAAAGGGACAAAATTAAATAAGGACCCAATAATTTGAGTGGGCAAGATCATTTTTTTTATATGGCTTAAACTACTTAGTTTTTTTATATAATACTTAGTTTTTTTTATATAATTTGTCCCCATCTTGTGAGGGACTATTTGTGAAATGATTAAGAATGAAAATATCATTAAAAAAACCTAAGATTTTAAATTCAACAAATATAATAAGCCTCACTATCGTAGATTGACATTTAATTGTGACATGCTAGTGTATAATAACAAATTGAATGTAATAATCCTATGGTCCAACGAAACTAAATTAATAGATTTGGAGGTTGTTAATACATAAGGAATGTATTAGGCACCCCACATGTCCATACTTATGGCTAGTTATCAAATTATTTTCACGATTTCTTAAATGTGTGTGATTTATTAGTGAACATGTAAAATCTCGATAAATTTTTTATTACTTTAGTTTTTTAAAGATACGGTTAAACCTACTAAGAAGACCTAATTTCATGCTCATTTGACGTGATGCATATTGATTAATTGATCTATGCGTAGGGCTAACTTGATGCGGTATGAGGTCTAAAGCAAAATTACTAAATTAGGCCTTCTCACATTGATTATATTAATACAGTATTAATAATTGTTCTCTCTACTTAATTTGAAATAAGCTCAAGGAAATATAAAAATACTATTTACTTTTTATAACTCAATAGATAATGATTTAATTGTGCTGTAAATCTATGTGAAAGAAAGTCAATAAATTACGAATTACTAATTTTGAACAAGTATTGATATGCGAGAAAATTTTAAAATTAGAAGGAGATCAAAAGGTGTGAAATTGTTGAGAGAAAACAAAATAAGATAATTGTAAGATAAAACTAGAAGAAACTTGGATGGACTAAACAATTGTATTTATTTGGTAATTAATAAGAAGCACAAATAATTCACTAATACGCACATATATATACATGTAGATGACTAATATAAATGAAACTTGTACCGACCAATAGGAAAGCAGTTGTATTTATTTTGTAATTAATATAAGACACGAACCATATTTAATTCATTAAAAGAAATATATAAAAAAAAGTAACATAATGAAATATAGGGGCCACTTCTCTTATTGGGGAATTTAGGTGACCGTCTTAATTGTTTTATGGTTGAGTCGTCCATGCCTATGCGTTCTCCTATTGGAGGCTTTAGGCCCTCAATTACCTTATGGTTTAGTTGCATATGCCTATGTGTTTTCCTATTGGGGGCTTTAGGTGACCGCCTTAATTGTCCTATGGTTTAGCCACTCATGCCTATGCGTTCTCCTATTAGGGGCTTTAGGCAACTGCCTTAATTGTCTTATGGTTGAGCCGTCATGCTTATGCGTTGACTCAAACAAAGTAACGGCAAGAACGGGCCTATTTCAAAATTACCCAGACATTAAATGCATGAAGAGTACAATGTAAATATCACCAGCTTATAATTAGACAAATTAGATGAATTACATAGTTATAATTTAAGAATGACGCCATCATATTTTATTAGGCTTTTGTTCTTGAGATTCGATTTGTGAGAAAAATAGTCAGGGAATAAGAAATTGCATTAGGCATAAAATTAATTTCTTAACATCATCTACACTCTTATCAAAGAATACCGCTACGAATTTGAAATTGTCTTTGTAATATGTTGGATATCTTGGAGGGATGTCAGGGATTTGGGCATGTCTGCTTTAATTGGGAGATCCAAAATTAATGTGTTTCAAGTTATGACTCAAAAAGTTGTTGATCAACTAGCAAATCTGGAAGTCTTTTCTTTTATCTAATGCCGAAAAAGAAATATTGTTAAAACTAATGTTGAGTGCCTTTCCCGCGTATATTATGTCTTGTTTCAAATTGCTCAAAACAACTTTGTTAGTTGGCATCCCTTTTCAAAAGGTTTTGGTGGAGTATTGGGGAAGATCATCATAATACCCATTAGGTGGACTAGGAGTCTATGTGTGAAAGGAAAAAAAATAAAGATTTGCGATTCCACCAATTTGAAGTTTACAATTGTGTTCTTTTAGCGAAGCATGATTGTAATTTTCAAGTGGAGATAAGGGGATTGGCGTACCAATTGTTGAAAGCTAAATATTTCTTCAATTGTTCTTTTTTGCAGGTTAAATTGGGATCCAAGCCATCTTGGGCATGGTGTAGCATCTGGTCTATGCAAAGACTCATTAAGAAGGGGCCCGGATAGATTGTTGATAATGGGTATAAACGTAAGAGAAGACACATGCTACTCTTTTGATGTTTGGAGACAAGTGTTTGTTGTTATTTGATGTTTGAGTGCTGAAAGATTGATGATTGTAAGAGGTATTGATAATTTGTTGATTTGTTTTCAAGTCAAAATTGGATGGACTGGTGGGTTCCAGGATGAATTTACAAATTAAATCCATGGTCGGCTTATATTGAGCAGCAGTTGGTGAAGGAATTAATTGATGAGCACAGTAAATGTTGGAAGATCAATCTGATTGAGAATATTTTTTCTTTCTCATAGGGGCCTACAATTCTCCTCAACCGAGAATACTTTTGGATATGGTATAATGAATAATGGTTATATACAGTCAAATATGCTTATCACATTACCATTCCTTTCAGAAATGCAATTTTTGGAATCTTAAACATGGGAAGCTAAGCTCGTCTATCGATGATCAAGTCCTCTAATAAAGGATTTGGACATGCCTAACTAAGACTAAGATTCAACACTTTATTTGGTGTTGCTGTAAAAATAGTCTCCTTGTCAGAAAAACTTTGAAGATTCGAAGGGTTGTGCAAGATGTTGTATGTACCACTGTGGTTTATTTGATGAGTCCGTTGAGCATCCCATTTTTCAATGTCATAATTCTCTTACTATTTAGAAACTTTATCTGTTCCGGTTAAGTAAATTTACATTTTCAGTTTTTTTTGTTGATTAGTGGCTTTCACTGATTAAGAGATGGAATCAGTAAGAGAACAGTTAGATGATGCTCGATCTTGTTTCTTTTTGTTGTTGGATTATTTGGAAAGCGGGAAATCATATTGTTTATAATGGTGAGCATTGGGAGGCTAGCATTATAGTTCATATGAGCTCAAATCTATTATGGGAGTTTTTGGATGCCATCAGTTAGTCCTCGTCCTTTCATCAGAGTTTTTGTTTATTGAGCCCAAAATTCATTCCACTTTGTATCAGTTTCTTCTTCGTTTATTAAGTGTAATATAGACACTTCCTTTTCTCAATCAACTAACATGCATTAGAAACTGACTCTAGGTCTATTGTACATGTGATAATATTTAAGGACTTTCCGGCTTTAAATGACAATATTATTGAAACTGGTTGTTTTCGCAAAGCGGTCTTTTAGGTTTAAGGTATTATATTCTCACATATGCTTTGAAAATGACTCTTTATCTACGTGCAATGTTGTTCTGGGTTTTATGCTTGAAGAGTTAGATATTCAAGTAGTTGTTTATGATATTTAGCTTCTGTTGCAAAGATTTTCCTTGGTCCAAATTAGTTATTTGTGTCATCATGGCAATGAGGTTGTTGATGTCGTTGCCAAGTTGTCCAAAAGGCATTTGTCTTATCATGTTGTTCTTGAGCATATTCCATTTGATGTTTTGGCTCTTGTTTGTAATGACTACAATATCTCTTAATGTATTATTTTCCTTGCCAAGTTAAAAGAAATGAGACTTAGGTTGCCTATATATCTTGCTTTTAAAGAAAATGGGAATCAGATCATACGTAGTTTTAAAATGTTATGATTTATAGTACTTTATAGTAATTTCGGTAGAGTTTTGTTTTAGAAATATGTTTTGCAACCACGTTGAAAATAGTGATTTCTGGATATAAAATGATGGAATATATTTTGTAAACACGTTGAAAATAGTGATTTTTGGATATAAAATAATGTTAAAAAGTATTTATGAATCATTGAAAAGACGCTGAGAGTTTTGAAAGATTAAAGAAATCTTATTTCTAGTGGTTACAACAATTTCGAATAAAATTTTGACAAAATCCCATCCCATGTTTATATGTTAACACTTGATGACAACGATTTATGCTTCGTTCGGTAAGAAGGAAGAAAATTGAATGGAAGTGAGAAAAGAATGGATAAATGAGACATCCCTAGAAAAAGAGATTATGTTATTCCATATTTTAGTTGGGTTAGATGGAAGAGAAGAGAAGAAGCTCACAATTTAGTTTGATTGGAAGGATAAAAAAGAGAGAGAGATTTTTAAGTTGTTTTTACTATTAAACCCATTATTTACTTTATTTGTATCATTTATTAAATATTTATTAAGGATGATATAGTAATTTAAAATTTCCTTCATAGGTCCACTTGTCTATATAGTAAGTTGTTTTTTGGACGGATGAGAATTTGTGAATGAGGAAGGATGACTCATCCATTATATTATCTTTTATTTCATTATATCGTCTCTATCGAACAAAGAAAGTTCATTGCTTTCTTCCCATTTTCCTTCCTCCCCTATTCCTTACTGAACAAAGCATTAATGAAATACTAGAACCTATACGTGCTTAAATATGTCTAAGAATGTGACCAAAATATGTTCCAATTAAATATAAGGGATAATTTCACTGACACCCCCAGTAGTTTGGCCAAATATCAGTTTAAAACATCTTTCGAAAATAACTATCACTCACATTACAAACGTTTGTTCCGTTTTTTATTCACACCCCAAAAGTTAGTTTATAGGTGTGTCAGACCACTTTTACATGTAAAAAGACATTTTTA
>JAOTQH010000001.1:7771105-7784714 GCA_025631255.1 Cornus kousa | reverse complement strand
CCTAAGTAATAGTTATTTTTGAAAGATGTTTTAGGCTGATATTTGGCCAAACTATTAGGGGTGTCAGTGTAATTATCCCTAAATATAAAAAGGGTAAATTACATGGACCTCCCCTATAATTTGCCATAATTATAAGGACCTCCCCTATAATTTGAGAAATTACTCGAACCTTATCTAAAAATGAAACTAATCTACACGGACCTCCTTTACATGACAGTTAACGCGAGTCAATAACGGATTTTGATGATGTCATGTACTTAATAAATTAAAATTCCTATATTACCCTTAGCGAAAACATACTTACATATATATACATGTATATGACTCTGTAATCCTCTTTTTCTCTCTTTAACTTCTCTTTGGAAACCTATTTTTGGGGAAACTTTGTTGCAATGTCAGTGGTGCCTAATTATTGGCTCAGAGAGAGAAGTGATCGATGGTGCTTGAAGCAGCAGTCGGTGACTTTGGTGTATGCGAACGCGGCTGGTAAAAAACCGGTGGTGGTGAGATGATATGTGAATCCGGTGGGAAGATTAGGTGAAGTGATGACCATTCATCATTCGGCGGTGATGTTGAGGTCGTTGGAGAAGTTGTTTGTGTGGATTGGTTCCGGTGCAGTTATGACAATCTGTGATGAGCTATCCAGATTCATTGTTGGCTGTCTTAACATCGTTAAGGACGTCGATGGAGCCAACATCGAGTCTTCGGTGGGGAGGAAGACCTTGGCAATGAAGATGCACCCAAGAAAAATGAAAGTTATCATATAGAATTTTATATTATTGCTAGGAGAGTTTGGTGCCTGTGTCGAAGACCATCATAATGGTCTGTGGGGGCGTGCCGATGGTGAGGGACACGTTAACGATCCGTTAGTCCATTTGACGGTCCATCACTAGGAGGGGGGGTCCGTGTATGTTAGTTTCATTTGTAGGGGACGTCTGTGTAATTTCTCAAACCATAGGGGAGGTTTATTTAATTATGACAAATCATAAGAGAGGCCCGTATAATTTACCCTATATAAAATAATACAATAGTGCAACTACAATGTTAAATTGGGATTATGCTAAAATTCCATTTTGAAGTAGGGCTTTAGAGTCGGTAAGAGTTATAAAATTGAGTAGTTTCATAAATGAAATAGTAATTAAAAGTGCTGAAAAATACTAAAACTAATTTTGACTTAAAGACCTTTTAACATGTCATTAACAAAATGTAGATGAATGCACACATAAAAATAATTTGTGAGGGTAAAAATTCTAATGAGTTGTAGGGTTGAAAAAGAATAGGTCAAACAAAATCGCTTATTTTCCCTCCCTTAAGTGCCATGATCCCCAAGGGATACCACTAGCAAGATTTATAGTATTAGCGCCAATGGTAGAAAGTCCAGCAAACGTGGGTATTTAACACATAAATTATTTGAATTTCACTGTAAAAGTGTCAATTTTACTTGGAAATCTTAATGGTCAATTTTACTGATATTTAATTTAGGATTTACATTTTCTTTTTGTTCTAGAGTAAAATTACTTAATTAGTATTATAGGGCATGTATTATTTACTTGTAAAATATTTGCCTATTGCTGAAGATGTACATAATAATTAATAGAAGAACAGTTTTAGAATCAGATCCTTTTCTTTTTAAAATATTTTCACACACACATATTTTAGAAAATTTCTATCCAAACAAAATTTCAAACTATTTTTAATTAATTATTATATGATATACGAGAAGGAAAAAAAAATGATTCCCAAAAAGAAAAAATGAATCAAACATATAATTGAAGTTGATTAAAGACAATAACATAATGTCTAAATTTTAATCCATCGATTCTGAATTTGATGTTACTTTTTGACCTTTTTCTTTTATGATGACATGTACCTTTTGAATTATAATATTTCTACAATACGAATGCATCTGATTAGCATAAAAAATGAGGTAATATACAGAATTTATATATTTATATGCAAGTCTAGAAGTCCACATATATTATTATTATAATTATTATATATTATGCATTATTTGACCGTGGAGCGTTGTTGATGATCATGTGAGGTGCATAGATTGCGGAAAGAAGTCCATGACAAGCATGTGGGGTCACTCTCTTCTTATCCCTACACATGCGCCTCAATTGTCTGAAAACTCGAGGGCGCCAAAATCACTGTATTTCTCTGTTTGGTTAGTTTGTTCAGTTATAATCTCCATTAGTAGTTAGGAAAGAGAAAAGAAATGAAATGCGCCTTTCTTCATGTATTTTCGTTGTACTTGAAATTTACTTAAAATTCAATTTGATCTTTAAAAAAATTATAAAAAAAAAATTATTTTTGCCTATATATTGTAATAAAAAATAATAATATAATACAATAGGGATAGTGTTATTTTAAAATTATGGGAGAGTTCCAATGGGATTTTCCCTTGATTTTTTGTTCAGCAACAATCTGTATATTGATATTTAACCTTTCAGGAAAAAAAAAAAAAAAAATCTGTATATTGAATTTCTTTTATTTTCCAATCAATTTGAGTTCTCTGCAAATCACTATGTTCCTTTATCAATCTTACCTAGCTTTTTTCTATATATTGTTACTGCCTAGTTCAGGACAAGAAACTCACGCATTCATTTGTCCTATGAGAACTTGAACCCTCACCATCACTTTGAGAAATAGAGGAGATACCACTAGACCGCAAACTTTTACCGAGTAGATTTCTTGAACTTTCTTGCACTTTGATTGCAGTCATCTTTGGTCTCAATTTCTACTCGCCTTTTCTAATATTTGTTTCTCAAATTATAATTTTCGGTTTCACAGATACAATCAGAGAGAAGCTCCTATCTGAGCAACATTAGGACGACAAGAAATGGCTGATCATGGTGGAGTGAGCAGGGTTGTTGGAGGAGTTAGGAGGGACTTAGCAGCAGTTCCACTTCTGCACTGCAGATCACGTCTCTTTGGAGTAACTCTGGAGAGGTGGTTTCCTGCATTGTATCATGAAAACAAATTTGTGGTAAGTGGTAATTAGGTAAGAACTCACACACACGTTCACAAATTGCCCACTACGAGGTTCGAACCCCTCGCCTCCCCCTTTGAGGGAGTAGAGGTTATATCATTGGAATACCGGTTTCAAGTCTTTATTATCCTCTTATTTAATTATACCACATTTTCACTAACATTGCACTGTTTATTGTACACTTTTTACTTGTTGAGGACTGGACTGAAGTCCCTACTCTCTTTTCAATGAAATGGTTTGTTTGGTTCTTGAGAAAGGTTTTCAATTTGGAAACCTTTAAGAATTCTGGATCTTTCTGCCTTTCCTTGTCTCTTCTTGTTCCTTTTAATTGCTGAGGAGATTGAAATCTCTTTTCAATCTCGTGTCATGCTCTGTTTAGCTGCCAAGGGACCTGTATTCTTCGTCAAAGACACCAACTTTATTTTCCCTCGGTATTTCTGCAACCAAACAGTTCAATTTAAAATACAGTTTTTGCCTTTTTATTTTGAATTCCCCCCGACATTAAATAGACCGGTGGATAAATAAAATTTGTCCATCAGTAATGGAAATTACATATATATTTTTTCCTTGAATAGAAATTATATAAGCCAAAACATCTCCCCATTGAGTCTCAACTATTGGTAAAGCAGTCGGTCATACTTCCTTCGCCTAAATGAGAACCCCTAATGACTTTTAAGTGCGCTGGTTAAGAAAAGTGACATAGTCCACATTGAGGGTAATACTAAGGAAAGAGTAAGACCAAACTTAACATGGGTAGGGTTAGTAAAAAAAAGATATGATAACATGTGAATTTATGGAGACTATGACCTTGAACAAAGCAGAATGGAAACATGAGATTCATGTGGGCGGCCTAAATAATTGGGAAAATGCTTGGTTGTTGTTGTGTATATTCTTCCCTTTTTTCCCTGCATGCAGTTACGTTGGTCTGCCTTCCCCTAGTTATCATTTTCCTGGAATCAAATATTCTCTTTCTATTCACCCTGTCACATGAACTCAGTACACAACACTCTTAACACCTTCCAGGGTAAAATAAGTAGCTCAATTGAAAAATAACTAAAGTGTTACGACAATGCAATGAACTCAAGACAGAACCAAGAATCACAACAAAAAAGTAAACACACAACACAAAGATTTATACGTGGTTTGGCAAAAGCCTACGTCTACGGTTGGGATCCGGCGAAAGTCTTCACTATGTGTAAAATCGGAGATAACAAGTTTTCAGCCCCTCACTCTGTTTCTGTATAAATTTCAGAGTCTCTCTCTTACACCACTCCAAACCCTAAGTGCCCTTATATATTGGGCTACAAGAGACTAATTAGGGTCCACGACCCATGAGCTAAAAACGGGTCAACATTTTTTTGACGGGCTTGGGCATGTACACTGGGTGTGCTCATCCAACGGGTCGTAAGCGAAACACCAAATTCGGGCCACAACATCACATGAAGATATTATCATATAAGAGCACACGGTGTACATGCCAAAACTTCTAGAGAAAAGAAGCTGCATCACAATGCAGAAATACAACTAGTATTCTATACTCTTTTCCTCCACTCATGGTTCGCTATAGCAGACATTTGATATATAACTTACAAGAAACAACCCACATTGATAGTTCAAGGCAATTTCAAAAATATATTACTGACTCCTTGAAGATTTGGAAATGGTCGATAGGCATGTTGCAGCTTAAAAGAGAAATCTTTGGTCAAATACATCTCTTCTTATAGTACCCCTAAACTTCAAAATACTTCTGCTGTGCCACCAATGGCTAACCATATCCAGAATTATTTTGTTGCTGATATTTTGGCCAACCATGCAGATCATCAAGGACAGACAATTGGACGAAGCATACGTTATTTTTCCTGCAACTAAAGTCGCTAATACCTGGGTTCAACTTCGCAATTCATTGCTTCATTCCCTATGGACGACTTTTTCTCAAAGAAGCACATATGAACCTCATCAACAGGTGGGTGCTCTGAACACTGAATTTTTCTTAATGGTCATTAAGTTTCTCTGTATCAACCTGAAAATACTTTCAGATCCTCAGTAGAGTTATTATTCAAGACTGTTTCCAGCTCAAAACTATGGGGCCATGTGTTGGAACTCATCTTCCACTGAGGGGATTCTGGATATTCTTCTTCTTCTTCTTCTCCTTTTTTTTATTTTTTAAATAAAAAAATCCAAATATGCTTCAGCTCCTCAGCAGGTTTACTCTGAAATACCTGTTCCAGTGAGAAGGGTGGCCAGACAAGGACCAGGGCAACCATATTGAGTAACGCAAAATGTCCCTTCTAAAAGAGGGAACTAAATAATCATTTAGGACTCTAGTCAAATTGATTTGCAGGTCCAGTCTCAGATGGATATCAAAACAACACGCATTCGAATACTCCTTCCACTTGTGGGCGCGCCTATTTTTTGTTTTTGAATTTTCTATGCTACTGTCCAAGAATGTATCACTCCAAATAGATTTATTAGTTTCACAGCCACATTCATTTATGGGAATGATTTAGTTCATGGGCTGTGCAGGATTTCTGCTCTTTTTTTAAGAGCTTTATTTTGCCTCTAGAGCTATTACCACTCCAGAAATGTTTCTCAGCTTCTCTGCCTAGTTAATAACTTAATTTGCAGGAACACTTTTGATTGCAGGGATGGATTTGACCAGATTTAACTTTGGCAGAAGCTCAAGTTGTTGCTACTCAACATAGGAAGTTAAACATGTCAGCTCCTTAAGCAAGTGCATCTACAGGACTACTTTAGGGTCGGTACAACAAAGCAGTCACTCAGAACTCTTCCTCTGCTGATGACTGTGCGGCATCTAAGATGGAAAATGGTTCCATAACTAGGGAGAAAACTCCTAGAGGATCAGATAAATGTAAAAAATAGACCATAGCTTGTAACTGCGTCATACAAGAAAACAGTGCACAGAAGTTTGGCAATAACTTGGTTCAGAGGGGCTGCGACCTCAGTTCCTGTGGAACCGCGGGCGTGCCAGGAACTGTGGAAGTTCCAAGTGAGAGTAATCCAAACTATATTCCAGATGAAACTTAGAAGGATCAGGCGATTGAATGAGGGTCTGCAATGACCACCCTCAAGGTTCTTCAGGTGATTGAATGAGGGTCTGCAATGAACACCCTCAAGGTTCCTTTGGTAAAAAGGACTTTGGAGATTTTCTTATTGCTAGAATTGAAAAGGAATTGCAATACAGGACATGAAATGTAACGTGCTGGAATGTAAGGAATTGAAGTGCAGGATTTGAAATGAAACTCGTATTAATTGACATAATGGAAATACATTGCAAGAATCTAAAGGAAAAATGAAAGTGCAGGACTAGAATTTAAAGATAACTGAAATGATGTTGAGTTGTGTGTTGAATAGGGTTTGCAAGTTACATCAAAGTGTCCTATTTATAGAGTTCTTGGATGACAGTTTTTGCCGACGGTTCCATTGGCAATTGACACATCCCACGTGGAACAACCGGATTTTGCCAAGTGTCCAACGTTGCCTTTGTTCTCCTCAGCTTGTTTTTTTTCCATATTTGAGACCACATTCTCCCCATGTTCTAATATTTTCTGCACGACCTTCCACTTGCCCAAGAATAACTGCTCTTCCATTGAAAATCCTCCACGTGTCCCATTATTCCAGATTTTGCTCATCTTGTACTCCACGTTTGACCCACGTTTTGATGTTTCTACTACATTTTTCACACGACCTTCCAACATGATCGTCCACGTGCCACTGGAATAACTGCTCTTCTGCTGGAATTTTGCCACGTGTCCAATGTTTCCTTGCTTTCTGGAGCACTCTCAACAACTATGCTCAGTTTGTGCCACATGTCTCACTAAAAAGTCACGACACTCGCGACCTTCCATATGCAGGTAACTGCTTACGCCCTTGGCTGCCACGTGTTCCACTCATCAGATACAACATTCAACCATATCCGCCATCCTAGAAACCTGCCGCTTGTCTCTATGCGGTTACTTTTATGGCTTCCTCAGATGAAGCCACGTGTCGCTTTCTAATTGCATCCTCGCCTGCACATCAATCTTCCATTGGAATTGGCTGTGGCAGTCTTCCACTGGAAAGTGGTCGATAATTATGCTGCAAACACATGGAATATGGATGTTGCGATAAACAGGATATGGCCATCCATTCCTTCGCTACAGCATCGATACACTCTTTTCCTGACCATATATTTTGTCCAAACAATCAGTTCCAGCAAGATAGGCATTCCCTCTATTCTTCTAACCATTGCTGGTATGATATGGCAATTTATAAATTACAGGATTACGACAAGAGAGCAAAGAAGACGACTAGACGAGATATGAAATGAATAAAAAGAGGCTAGCTGGAAGATATGGCAATCTGAAAAGCAAGAGAGAAAACAACATATAGTTTTGGCAAATGTAATATGAAGGGTTAAAATACTTAAAAGTGAGGATATGGACACTGAGTTTCTCTAGGGTGATGATAAAGTAGAAAAATGGAGCAGTACCACAAGGTTAAGCTCATGCAAAAGAGAGGGAACAGAAAAAATGGCACCAGATCAAGAACCATGTTTGCAGCTAGGCCTTCCCAATTAGGGTGCAAGCTTTCTCTCTTACATTATTAAAGCTGTTAGTGTAATTCAAATCCTAAAATTCTTCCTTTTGCCACAAAAAGATCAGAATAACCCCTTACATTATTAGTTAAATTCAAGATTAAAACATTAATTAAATGAGGGCGGGCCTTGCAACGCTAAGGTTGCTCTATTGTGACTTGGAGGTCACAGGTTTGAAACAGGAAATAGCCTTGCTGTGTACCCTCCCCATACCTCACAATGGCAGGAGCCTCATGCGCTAGTTTAGCCCAGATCATTCATTAAATATGATTATAACACATTACCATACTAGTTAGAAACAGCTTTTTAAAAATCATTATTACCTCTTGATCCATCTACTACCACTTTTGCCACATCAGGTAGTTTGCCCCTTTAGAATTATATTTTCTTATTGCCAGCTGGCTATGGACATATTTATAGTACATTTTTGTTACAAAAAAAAAAAAATTGCATTTATATAGAAGGAAAATTGTCAAAGTCCAAGTAAGTTTCAAGGAACACTCCATTCTATTCAACAACTTAAGTAAAATTAAGCAGAAACCAGAAAATATAATTGCACTAACCTTGATAATAAATTTCCATTAATAGAAACTTGATCTTCTGATCATGCAGTCAATGGAATTTGCCTCTTTGTGACAACAGCTTTGGGGTCATCTCTTTCAATATCACCAATGTAAAGTTGTTGATAAGTATCCTGCAAATGACGTTCAAACATGACGAGGGCCAAGCATACAGGTATCAGGGTGGATATAATAGCAGGATATGACAATGTTAATCTAACTACTGAATCAATGTTCAGGAGAGGTTAATAAGAGGTTGAGCACAATGGTCAAGCATACCTGCATAGATAATTCTTTCACTTTTCATACAAAGTCAACATTTTTCATTTCTGAATTCCCACTAAAGATAGTTTGAAGTTTGGAAGCAGGTCTTATTATTCTCTTACAAGACATGTATATTGCAAATCAAGCGAGGAGAGATGGGTCACATTTCTTGCTTAATGATTTTCTGATTTTCTAGCTAGATCTATTCCGTTCTAATGGGCTTTTTTGTATAGTAGAAGCTCAAGGCATTTGTTCGTGGCATATGAATAAAAAGTTTTCTTTTGGTTTTTCTTGAATTCAGACAGGCAACTTGAAATACTTTTTATCATCTTATAACCGGGGAATGCCCATGATAAGGTGTCTTATTCATGGTTTGACTCCTAATATCATGACTGTTTGCCAGCCATCAATCTCCAGTCCCTTTAAAAGTAGCAGAAATCTAAATCTTACGAAAATTAGGGAAAATATAAATGGAATGAGAATTGAGAAAGGGAGACACATGGTCATAGCTTTCAGACTAAAACATCAATATAAATATGTTACATGGTCAAATAAAAAATCAGTAAACAGCAGTGCTAGTTCCCTCTTTCAATTTTTCATTAATTTTCACATAGTTCACATACAAAGTTAAGAGTTACTGGAAAAAAATAGTGAGGATATACATTAGATTGAAGGGATGTTATGCAACCTGTGAAAGTTCTCCTTGGAAGTTGTTTTCAATCTCCAATGTAGTCCCCTCCATCGAGGCAAGTACATCCCGGAGCTCCTTTATGCAGCTAGTCATTCCACTCAGAGAATACGCTTTAATCATGGTTCTATATGTAACCTTATCAGG
Organism: Cornus kousa; assembly: GCA_025631255.1. Taxonomy (NCBI): domain Eukaryota; kingdom Viridiplantae; phylum Streptophyta; class Magnoliopsida; order Cornales; family Cornaceae; genus Cornus; species Cornus kousa. The sequence continues at coordinate 7,775,469 of JAOTQH010000001.1, read as the reverse complement.
CTTAAATCCTTTCCTCTCCATCATCTCAAGCACCCCTTTCATCTCCGCAAAACATCCCATCATCCCATAAGCATCCACAAGGCAGTTAAAAAATACAATATCAAGTGTCACATCTGAGTTCTCAATAAACCGCAAGACTCCTCCAATTTTTTCAACTTTCCCAGCTTGCCCATATGCCCTTACAAGCGAACAAAGTGTAACACAGTTTGGTTTTATCCTCTCTGACTGCATCAGCCTGAACAAAAATTCCACCTGTTTCAGATCTCCAGCTCTTCCAAATGCATCTATTACTATATTGTAAGTTATGATTGTCCATGAGAAGTGGTATTTCTGCATGTATTCCATCACAGCACTCATTTTCTCATAGTTCCCCGTTTTCCCATAGGAGTCGATGAGTATGTTGAAGGTCTTGATGTTAGGTTGGATTCCAGCACACTGAAACTTCTCATAACATTTCTCCATAGTTTCTATCTGCCCGCTGCTGCCAAATGCTCTCAATGTTGAGTTCATGGTCCAGACATCAGGCTGGCATTCCCCCTCACGGAGCATTTCCACAATTGTTGCTTCCATCTCCGTAAACCTTTTGGGCAATGGAAATAACGAGTCGGTAATAAATTAATAATGACAACTTCCTTTCACTTACAAGAAAGTTGGATAAACTTTAAGGGACCAGAGAGCTATTCCAATTTATTTTCTAACACTAGGTCAAATGAATAAAATATTAAGAAAAAATGCTGTTGCTAAAGGTCATAGAAGTGATGTGACTGCATGGGAAGGTGAGTGGGGGCAGCCACAGAACTGGTGGAGGGGGTGGCATGCGTAGAAATGGCAGAGGACGCAATGGTGGAAGTCACAGCCCTGGATTCTTTCTCCACCTTCCTCAACCACTTTAATGAAATGGGATCTACCACAATAGGATTTGGTTAGATCTAACATCTCATGTTTTCCACATTTTTTGAAAAATACAATGGAAAATTTAAGATTCTATAATAGTGGTTCAATCACTTGTTTCCATAATTAGATTGAGCATTAGAAATTGTAAAGAAGAGGAAAGCTGTCACACTACCTTCTTGCTTTTCCATAAGCATCGATGAGGGTATTGTATGTAATTGTGTTGGGCTTGATCCCCTGTAATGCCATGTCAGAAAGCAGAGTCTGCACTTTGTTGAAAGCAAAAACCTGCAGGCATGATTTTATGAGAATTGAGTATGTGAAGACGTCAGGCTTGCAATCAGGAGTGTTCTTCATCTCCTCGAGGAGTGAAAATGCTTTGTCAAGAAGGCCACTCCTACTGTAGGCAGATAAAAGGGCAGTGTAGGATTCATGGTTCACAACACAGCCTTCATCAATCATATCATGAAACAGGGAATGGGCTTTCACAGGTTGCTTACATTTTCCAAGCATGACAATTAACTTGACGTACATACCAGGGTTGGGCCTATACCAAAGCTGCTCACGCAGTAGTTCAAAGACCTGAATATACAGACATGTAAATGTAAATAGCACAAGTTAATTTATTCAATTCTATTTCTAGAAATACATGTTAGAATTAGAAAATGACAAAATAAACACTGCAACTACTGATATACATAAGTGAACGAGACAAAATTAGGAAACATTTAATAAATAACCAAAGTCTAGATTCCAGAAACTGCAAATAATAAAAACACATACATATACATAAAGCATCCCCAAAGTAGAAGGAGAAGAAGAAAGGGAACAAACAAAATATGTATACATACATACATACATACATTAAAGCACAAAAATAATACTTAAGCAACAATTTTTGACGCACCCCATTTGGATCTCTATGTGTTACCAAAGCTGTTATAATCAGAGTAACATGCTGTCAGGACATCCAAAACCAACAGGGAGGAATGCAGTTAGAGGGTCAATTATTGTCACTAAAGGGAAAACCCAATGCATGAGGTTCCCACCATTGCGGACTCCGGAGAGGGTTAGATGTACACAGCCTTTCCTCCTCTGCATGCGGAGAGTTTGTTTCTTTGTTTCGAAAACGTGATATCCAATCACAATGGAGCAGCCTTACCATTGCGCCAAGGCACGCCCTCGGTCAGTTATTGTCACTATCAATCAAAGGATCAAAAAGAAACCTTGTGCCTGGGTATATTCTATATTTCGTGCTCTACGTATTACAGAAGATTTAAGTGTATTATGGCCATTGTAAGCTGTCAAACATTAACAAAGCTTATAGCCAACACAGATCTGGAAAAAAGAAGAGCACCAAAACTAAACAAGAGCTTTGTGGAAGGTCAATTGTTATATACTTTTACAGGATATCATGCCCATGCATATAATATTTATATAAGACATATTTAATATTCATAACAGCATCTAATGGTTGTCATACTAAAATTAAGTTCCCAAAACATGACAGAATAACCCACTCCAAACACAAATCAACAAAGCATTTCTTCAACTATTTAGGATCAATTGAATGAAATTAAAGATTCATATATAAAAATTAGAAGAAATGCTAAATTATCCACACACAAAAAATAAAAAAAATATAAAAAATAAAACAAAAACAAAACAAAATTTCAGATAATGTCCACTAAACAAGCTTGATGCTTCAAACTAACATTCAAACTTATAGCAATCAACTATTTGACTGATGAAAAAATTGCTCAAATGATTAAATTCAAGAAGACAAAAACAAATTCACATCAACAAGATAGAATTGAACTTTATTATTATTATTTTTTTAACCATGAGAGCAGATTCCCAGCGCAAAGCCGTGATTCGTTCGTGAAGAGCTTCGAGGACAGTTCTGGGCAAGAGCTTCTTGGAGTTATTGGGGCCTCTCTTCTTCTCTATGACGGCCTTCGTGGCCTCCCTTCGTAAGATGATCGATATCGCTTTCTTCGACGCTACCTTTCTGTTCACTTCCTCCTTTCTCTCTCTAGCTTCTCTCTCCTTCAGCCTGGCCATGTCAATTCTTCCTGGGCCTCTTTCCTTTACAGTCATCTCCATTGCTCGTTCCACAAGCGGTTTTGGTTTGAATTCGGATGTGGGTTTGTTCCGTACAGTCACCGGTTTAGTTCCCGGTCTCCGGTTAATCGCCGGCGGGAATGGCCCGGTGGGATTGGAGAAGGAAGCCATTGGGTTTCTGAGGGGGTCGCGGAGAGGGAACACTGGAACAGCAAATATTCACTCTCTGATATGTTTGGTCTGGATTAGGTAACCGCTTGGTGAGCTAGAGTACGTCAATGCCTAATCAGAGAAGGCCAGGCAAGTTTAAGAAATATATATATTTTTTTCTTTTTTCAATGCATGAAACACTCAACGCACTCACTTTTGATCCTATGGAGGCTTCAATTTTGACGTGATACCCTATGATTTTATTAGGTATTTTAATCGTGCTGTGCTGCTCTTAATTGTGTTTAGTATTTCTTTTTCTTTTTTTTTTTCCATTTTTTTTTTCTTAGTTCATTGCTCACACATATATGTCTCACACATATATGTCTCTGCTCTACTGAGACTTGAATTTCTAACCCTCTTTGGGTAATAGAGATTGGTACCACTAGCCTATTGCTGGTTAGTTTGTGCTTAGTAATTCTTAATCATGTTTAGTGACTTTTAAATTTTAATCATAATTATTAATTATTAATTATGTTTAGTGATTTCTAATCATGATTAGTGACTTTTAATCATGATTCCTAACTTGTGGGTAAAGTATAGAAAACTCCCTCGACTTGTAACCCTTTTTAGTAAACACCCAGTTTAATTTTTCACTAAAGAACCCCTCCACTTGTAACTCTTTCCAACAAATCCCCATTGTCTAATTTGTTACCAAAGAACCTCTCTTAACAATGAGAGGGGAGTATAAGAGTTGATATTTGAACCAAAATGCTTTAAATCTTAATTTTTTTGAACTTCAAAAATTTAAATCTCACAAACCGTACATCCAAATATTACAATTAATATATGCACGGAAAGCTTATAAAATAATAATTCCATAAATATAAGATTTGTTTAACAAAACTTCATAACTAGAGAGAAATAGACAATCTAAAAATCTATTGAAATAATTTTATTTTATTTTTAATAAAATACTCGGATTATTTGTAAGAAAATTTTCAAAATTATTCATTTTCATATGGAACACAACATATAAAAAAATTAGCCCCAATAGAGACCGAATATGATATCTCATGAAATCAATCTCTGTTGAGGCTAAATTTTTTTATATATTCGGCTCCATATTTTTTAGATATTGGGCTGCATATGTAAATGAATAATTCTGAATATTTTCTTGCAAATATCTCGAGTATAAAATAAAATAAGATTGTAGAGTAGATTTTTATATTGCATATTTCTCTCTCGTTATGAAGGTTTGT
>JAOTQH010000001.1:7707133-7722556 GCA_025631255.1 Cornus kousa | reverse complement strand
TTTTTTGTCCTTCCTTACAATTCTGTCAATTTAAGTCAAATTGCTCTTCATTGGTCTCCCCCATCTTCATTGCACATAATGTAAGCATTTAATTTATGAAAACTAATAGAAGTTGAAGTAATATACAAATCAAAACATCTAATTCAGGTTTACAATGTTAACATTGGTTTTGAGTAGCTTTATTGATCTGGAATTGGAGTTGATTCGTGTGAGACTAAAGTTTTTCAAGAAATTCTCCGTACTAATTAAGCAATAGCCTGATAGGTGATGTTTTCATATTCCAAAGCCAATTTGTTAGCATTGTTGTTCTTAATAGGATCGACTACTTACAATGTGTTGTAATAATCATTGAATTTTTAAACCATTTTCGATGGACAGCTGAACCAATCCAGTATTGTATTCTTTGCAGCTATAACCCTGGAGCATGGATTGAGAAGGTTGGAGGCATGCAGTTGAGTGATTTTGAAGTACCAAAGACCACATCGCTTTTATTGATTGGTCCCAAGGGATCTGGAAAAAGCAGCAGTCTTGTTAATAGAATTTCAAGGGTGTTTGAAGTCGACAAGTTTGCATCAGAATGGGCCCAAGTATCATGTACCTGTTATTTTATTTTTTTCTTAAAGCAGACGTGAATTTTATGAAGGATGCCATTTTCCCCCTTCTTTTTCAAATAGAGTGCTGGTAAATTACTTATTTATTTTTCTGATTCATTAATCTCACTCGTGCCAGATAATTTGTCTACTTGGGATGGGACCTTTTTCAATTCCTACAGGAATATATGATTCCATGATGTTCAACTTCTTTCTGTCTATATGACACGCGAGGCCTGTCTCAAGTTTCATGTGAAGACATGGAAATGCTGAAGCGTTGGATGACAAATATTGAGGACTGAGCAGAGAAGAGCACTATATGATATATATGTGTGTTGTTCAGGACTGAGAGCAGAGAGCACGGTAAAAGTTAGGTTTTATATGCGCAAGTTAGGTTTGTTTACAAAATCACTATTTTCGGGGGGCATAAATTAAAATTTCAAAATTTTTTGGGGCGGCCCTGGCCATAGCCTACCTTTGCCTCGATGTTTGTGTATATATATATGGCCAGAAGGGGATTGAAGTTCAAATGGAACAGAAAAAAAGTTTAAGACTATCTAAAAGATGTCCAACTGCAAACCTTTTGATACCTTTTTTTTTTGCATGAATACTTATGAGTCCCTAAAGAAATATATATATATATATATATACACACTTTAAATTTTTTTTTTTTTTTATGAATTGCCCAAAGGCCCCAAAATAGTTGCACATGTGGGTTCTCATTTATGTATCATATGTTTTGCATTTTGCATCCTAATAAAAGCATGACATTTTTATTTGAGATATATGGTTAAATGTGGATTGAGTTATGAAGCTATCGGGCATTTAGCGATGACAATGCTATAGATGCACTTTTCCCTTCCACCAATTTCATTTATTTATTCATTTGTAAGGTAGAGAGCGCCATAGTTATTTTGCCATAAAGCCTTCTATTTGGTTTGTCAAAATAAAATATTTTATTTGAATCAATGCCATTTCTTTTGCAGGCAGAGGCAGGATGATGACAAGTGGGAACACGATCTCTACGACGATGAACCTCAAGTTTCAGGTATGAATTGTTTGAGATGTAGTTGTGTTCATCTAAAAGCTGCAATTTACTTGTTTCAGGTATGAACTGTTTGAGATATAGCAGCTTTCTGTACATAGATTTTTTGATTTTATGTTGCTGTCTTGTAAAGATCGCAGAGTTGGTCCCAAAGATCTTCGTTTGAAGCTTCAGAGAAAAAATATCCAACAAGCAACTCAGATGTAAAATAACAAATCTTACCGTTTTCTTCTTTTAAAATATTACTCTGCCCTTGCAATTTATCACTTTTATGAAGAATAAGGTTCTAAGTTGTTACCGGTGCATTTTTAGGTATATATCTAGATTCAAACTGTTATATTATGCACACATTTTTCAGATGTAAAATAAATAAAATTTTAATTATTATTTTAGTAATCACACATGGTTGGAAACTTCGTATGCAGTGTCACATGATTTATATGATATGTGTTTGTTTATATTCTTCATGCTACAAAGAATTTCCAGTGTTATATCTAATACTTCTACTGCCAGTGATGGACGTATCATGTCTAATCAGCACCAATATTTTTGTTCTATTTTCTGTTTTTACGCCTGAAGGGAGGGGGTTGATAATTCAGTGTCTTGTTTGAGATCCTTTAGGTGTCTATGAATATTAGATGCAGTTTTGCAATTATAGAAGAGTTTTTGTTCTTTTTATTTTTCTGTTGTGTAATACAAACACAAGCATTCCAACAGGTACTGAAACTTGCGTGGCTGGCGACAAGAATGCGATTCATGTTAACAGTTTCTTTTTATTATTCTTTACTTTTTCTTTTGGTTTTTATTATTTTCGTGCAATATAGATTTAGATTGAATTTCTATATTTATGCTAATTTGCAAATGTATTTAATAGTTGAGCTTCTGGAAGGGAAGATTTTTGGTCATTATACGTTGATCATGTACTTAGATGATCACTTTGTTTCTTTGCGTTGAAACTTGCGTTCACTGGAGATGGTCAATTTATTAGCAGTTTTACCAATGATCTAAACTTGTGTCGATTGTTCTGTTTGAAAGGTTGAACCTCCCTCTTGGAAGGTTGCCAATTAATTTATTTTTCAGTTACTTATCAAAAAATATATATATATCTTTCAGTGAAGTTGTGGATTTTTTTTTTTCCTTTTTTGAGTGGGGTGTGTGTATTCTTAACATCATCTTAGCTGTATGCTTTTAAGAATTTAAATATCAATAATGGGGATTGGGGACCAAATACAGATACGGGGCAGTTTTCCTTTTTCTAAGTGATATATATTTGGTGCAGGCTGAATCGGTGGATGGTTTCCTGCAGTCCCTGGGTCTTGAAAAATACGCAATTACATTTCAAGCCGAGGAAGTAAGAGAGTTTTATCGCTTTCATGTGTTTATAGTAAGTTTTAAGCATTACATTAAGAAATTCCGTCACTACTTTCAACTTTGACACTTAATGCTGCTTCTGCAGGTTGATACGGACGCCCTTGTACACATGAGTGATGAGGATCTCAAAGCCATTGGAAAACCAATGGTATCTTAACTAAACTCAGTTTGCCGTTTGTATAGTTTCTATTTTACCATTATACCTTGAGTATATATATTGCTTAGCTAGCTGATTGAGGACTTCCTGATATATACTTTTAATACATCTAATGTTTTTATCATTTTTTCTTATCTATTTATGAAAAATATATATGTATATATATATGCTTTGATGAAAAGGGAATAGAAGAGATACAAGGAGTAGGCCATCCTATAAAAAACAAAAAGAATAGGAGGAATGCATCCAGATGCAGACAAAGCAGCCAAAAAAAAAAATAATAATAAATAAATAAGAAAGACTATCTGGCACTAAATTCTCGCTTGAGCATTCCCTTAAATTTCATCTCTCCTATGGCCAAGAAGTCAGCTCAAAAGGCACAGGTTTAGGAATTCTTTTGATTATCTTGTGAGGCATGAGCATGATCTAAAGTCCCGGTATTAGTGACTGACTTGAGGGATCCCAAAACAACTTGGTTGCAGTGTCGTGGATTGTTATTGAAAATTGTCTAAAAATAAGCTAGATGTGTTGCTGTAGAAATTTCTTTAAAGAAAATGAAAATTTTAAGAATTTGTCGTAATAAAATGGATCAAGCAAATAAACAAAATACGCCATCTGGTACATATAACATTGTCTAAATGATCATACAACCACTACTGAATTTGTCAACTACAATATAACAAAATAAACATTTAATGAATAAACAATAAAAAGATGTTGCTTACTCTGATTTATAAAGTAGTTGAATATATATTATATTTGTGAATATAGTTAGTTTAGTAACTTATAAATTTTATTGAATTAAAAAAGGCAAAGAAAAGAAGATAAGTATAAAAAGTTCAAAATAATTGCACGAGAAATGTATACAAAATTCAAAATAATTGCTCATTGTAAATAAATTATAATCTAGCCTAGGGCTTTGATTCTGTTTTTTCCTTAACAATATAGATCTGCAAGGAATTTACAGAATTGTAGTATACTGATTATTTTTTATAAAATATAAATAAATTAAAAAAATGCATAGATACTCATAGATCAAAGATATAACATATGGATGTACAAAGACAATACTACTATTTGAAAATGATACTTAGTTAAATTGAAATTTGAAAACAGGCAAATACCTATTTTATTGTTTTAGAGAAACCTCAAGTATTAAGTGGTTTGATATGTTTGATGGCTTGAGAATGAAGGAGGAGAGACATGAGTGTTGTTTGGTGGCCTAAGAGTGAAGGATAAAGATTTGACTGGTAAGTGGGATGTGCTTACAAAGTGCAAGATTGAGTTGCAAAAGTGTGCCAAAAGCTCTGTTTTTGCAGGCTGATGGCAAGATGATGTGTCAGACTAATCATCACGGCATCTCGAGATGTCCTGCAACAGGACAGTGGTGCATAACAAGGCGATGTCCTACCCCTTTAGATGTTGTACCACGTCTCCTGATCAAACCTTATGAGACCAAGATGTCTTGGACTAATCATCGTGGTCTCAGCCACAACTTCGAACCATGGGCATAATCTCCTTAAGCCAGTGAAGAATCTGCAAGGTTTTAGGAAAATTAATGGACTTATTGAACATACAAGAAAAATCTCATTTTCATATGATCGGCTACAAAGCTACTCTCAGTCTAATAATAGAATGGGCTACAAATTTTTCTTTCCATTACAGCCCTCAATACCCCTTGGATTAATTGGAGGAGTTTTCATCATTGAGCTCAAAAAATAAGGGGCGTTTCAAATTGACAGAGATACTACATGGGTTTGTAGTATGAGCTGAAATACATATGCAATCTTGCATGATGTATTTCAGAGATTCATAAATATTAAGGCAATGTGAATAAAAAGGCCATCACCAGTGCTAGTCCTGTCAATGTGGGTTGCTTGAGGCAAAGTGAACCAAAAAAATTTTGAACCTTCTTAAGCAAGGTCTACTCATTATAAAAGATTGTGTTTCATTCTAAATCATTTTAAATGACTGCGAGGGTCACACATCTGTAGAGTAGTTTCTATCTTGGTAGGACCAACCTTGTTGACATTGGCCTGATTTTGGTTGGAAAACCAAACTTGCTCGCATCAGCACAGGGAAAGGAAAGGCTGTCTGTGATCTCCTCAGCCAGTCTGTACATGGTAAATATCAGAGGAGAGATCTAAGGTTATATATTCTTTCTTCCAACAATTTCAATTATTAATCCTATCTGGAGCGACTATTAAAATCTGAGGGCTTCAACTTCATGGGTTACAACAAGAGAGAAGAAACATAGTATGGGTTACAAGAATAGAATTTCAACCATGGACTCTCAATGAATGTCTCTTAAGATATACTTATCAAAAAAATGATATTCCTCTAAAGATATAAGGTCTTGGTTAAGTATAAGAGATAAATGACCTCGAAATTTTATTATTGGATTTGTTTAGGTTGGGAGTCCAGAAAATCCATTGTTTGAGAGGAGATTTAAGATTGATTGAAAATGGAGACTGCAGGAGTTATGGGTTAAAGAAAAGAGATGGGGAAGAGAGTGAAAAAGTCTCCTATATACCCACCAAAGACCAAATTTTAGGATATTTGGAGCTAGTGGCTTATCTGGTGTGGGGGGGATTTTGGAGATGGATTTTGCTGGGGGCATGGTGGACTGGATTAGGAATACTGTTACCATGAAGCTTGTATTAGCCAAGTTATTTTGTACTAGAGATTCTTAGGCTCCCTGGTAATATTGAAAGTTATTTCGCATTAACGCCTTTATTAAGAAACCATGGTAGCTTGCCAGACACCGAATTTGCTCTGCTCACCCTCTTTAATTGAAGATTTAGAATCATATACTTGGTACATATAGTAGTGCGTAGAACCGACAGGATAAATGTGTTCTAACCTCTTGGAGTTGTAATCTCGTTCAAGACGATGGCCAAAAAAAAATTGGTCTGGTAATTTTTGCAAAGGATTGCATTTTACTTTTATCAGCATTAATAGCTGCTATGAGGAATTTTCAAGATTGATCTTTATGCTAAACACCATTTAAAGATGCACATTTTCTATTGCCCTTGCTGATGACCTTTGATGTTAAAGCTTTTTGGCTCACCTTGTGTTTCAGGGTCCAAGAAAGAAGATACGGTTGGCATTGGAGTCAAAAGTTTGACATCTGGAAGTGGACCAGGTCATTTGATTGTTTGCCTGGATATCAATGTTTTGGTCTAACATCCGACAAATCAGCAGGCCTGTGTTTTAATTGGTACGAAGTGTCTGCATGTAACTTTCGGGACTGAAATTGTCAATTGTATTGCTGAAAATGGCTTCAATCAGCTAGAAGATTGAGAGCAACTTAAATTTAACGGGTTTTATGCTTTATTTTATCAAGTTGTTTCTCCGAGTCATTTGAGAGCTTTTTTCGAACATTGGAGGAAGTGATGAGTGTTTATGAAGTGGTGGCGTTAAGTCTATTTAGTGCCCTATTTGTGGTGGTGAGTGTTCATGAGGTAGTGGTGTTAAGTCTATTTAGTGCCACCCACATTCATTCGTACCATGTACATGAACACCTGTTAAAAATGAGCAACATCGTATTTAAGATTTTCATCACCTCATGCTTTTTTGACATTTCGGGGACCCTTGAGATGGAAAAGGAAAAAGTTATGGGAAAAGAAATCCTCTTATTTAAGTAGTGTTATCTATATGTTTTTTTTTATCAAGTTGAGAATGGTTTGACGAGTTGTGAAAATGTTAGCCAATTGCCAAGTTCGTTAGCCAAAACCAAAGCTAATGAAATGATTTATTGAATGTTGCTGTTCTTAAATATATGAGGTAATATTTTTTTCGGAATGATCTATTTTTTCTTTCTTTTTTTTCGGAAATGGGATATTCAGGCTTCGCCGCTAAGGGAAGTTAAATCTTAAACTGATGCTTCCTCAGACAAATCCAAGCTTCTAACTACTTGAGCCCCTCACTAAAATTTATTTTTTTATTTTGATAAAAAAAGTATACTCCCAGAGGAGTTATACTAGTTTTATTGATGGTGGCGGTTAAGTTTAGCTACCTGAGGTGAGTATTTAACCGAAATTTGTATTCGGCAAAATTTCTTGTCTTATAAAATTCTCCAAAAAGTTGAATCAACTCAAACCACTCCAATCAAATATTAACGTTTCAACTTCAAAAATTGGCATTACATTAGTCACGAGTCTATCAATACATATGCATACAGTTGCTATAGGACTTCATGAAAATTGTATACCGTAGATATGCATGTAGAAGCGCACAAATTCTCATCCTCAGATGGATGGATCTCTTACCATTGAACCAAGTAACAAACAAGATCCAACGGACATGGTGCTTTTTTGCATTCACAATCAAACCAACAGCTCACATAAAATCCAAATGTTCACCAACCTTTTCATCACTCTAAAGTAAAATACAGTGGCAACATCTGTCAGTAATTCTAATCAAATCGGCCAGCATTGTCTTTGGATCTGAGAGATGGTAAGAGATGACACTGAATCATATCTTTCAAATAGCAGCACCAGAAGCTTATACCCCCCTATGTCGCAATGGTTAACGTGCCTATTTGATGTCAACATCTCTCACTCCACACATCACAGCCTTGCTTGATGTCAACATAATTTATGAAATATTCAGATTCTAGCTTTGGCTTTCCAAGCCAGATACTTGCTCCTTTCTTGCTTGTACCTTTTCCATTCTTTGGCAGTTGCAAGGAGGACGTGCAATGAAACTGGTAGAAAGAATGGCTGTAAAATTGAAGACATGTTAGTGAGAATTATTCAATTACATCAAATTGTCATCACATGTCAGGTGCAATTATGCACAAGTGCATCAAATCCCCAAACAGGACATGTGAACACTAGTAAATATTCATATTACTTTTATTGTTTAGAGTAAAACAATATTTTTATGCACCTTAGGATTCAATGTTAGCGTTTCACTATTTTCAAAGCCATAATTTTATTTAGAATTAATACACTAGATATATATTTTTAAGTGCATGTTTTATCAAAAGTGTCGGACACATATCCCATCTCTAATCTCTATGCCCTAGTATTACATGTCTGACCGGGACAATTCACCTATTTTGAAGGGTCTATGTAACATAGATATAGGCATGTTTATTAATTTATCTACTAATAATCATCTATTATTTTTTCACAGGATGTGTTTGTTTATGTGCAAAATAGTTCATATTGAAACATACAAGTATCACAGCTTTCAGATCATCCTTTGATCATTTAGGTTGACAAATTTCTGGTTTTTATGATAAGATTTTCAATGGGTCGCCCTATAAAGTAGTCAGAAATTTGGTCTGCCAGTCTAGCTCCACATACTTTACTTTACGAAATAAACATCTTTCTCTGAATCAAGATAGACACGTCTGAGTGTTATGTAACTAACCGAGTAGACAGCAAAGCAATGCTCAACTGAGAAGTAGCTAACAGACATTATGGATGGGTGAAAAAAGGCATCCTCTGCCAATGATCTAGCTTGCCTCGAGGACACTACACAATAAAATACAGCAATCTATTTGTTAGCATTTATCTGCTATACGGAACGCGGCCAAAAGATTCATAATTGAAGCCACATGCAAATTGAAAGTACACCCTACAAGTAGGATTGTAGGAGTGTAACATACCAGCCGAAGCATCCAACATTCCAAGAGACGCATTACTTTGAGCTAATTTTGCATCCTGGAGAGAATACCTTACCTGCACAGAGAAATAACCACAATGTTAAAATTGCAGCTAATGCTACTACTGTATCCAAAATTAAAAGCACTAGTTTTCAGATGAATAAATTTTTAGCTAGCAATCTAAAAAAAAAAACTATCAAACACAAGTAGAAGTAGAACAGTTTACTCAATTTATTTGACAACTGAAAGAACTCAAGTATGATTTTCCTCAAAATCTTGACAAGTAATTTACAAGATTAGTAAAGTTAATATGGTGTAAAATTATACAGAGTGACAACAATTGAATCATCTAGGGAAGATGAGAACACTCATAAACTTCAAAAATAGAAGATCCAGGGGGCAAGTTTGGTTCTCTTTTGCACGCAAAAACAAACATAAAAAAATATTTTAGAAAACAAAAATTAAAGAAATGTCATTAAAATGTTTTCTGGAAACTTGTTTTCGAATATATATATATATATATATATATATTTCTCTAAGCAACCTCCTTATAGGAGGAGGTCATAACATTGTTTCTGTGTTTTATAGACGTAACTAACATCAGACTTGCAAGTCAAGTGGTAATACACATGACAAGAGTAACTTGCACAAAAAAAACAAATGACAGTGTAGTGAAATGAACATGTCTTGGGGATTTAAACAAGTGTGTGTGTGAATGTGTGTATATATATATCTATAGAGAGAGGGATAGAGAGAGAGAGAGAGAGAGAGAGAGATGAAAAAGCACTTTGTGTTGCTCACAGATCCACAAGATAACATCATCTTGAACAGTAAAAAATATATAATTTGCAAACAGACAAGTCCCAAATGGATAAACTACATACCAATAAACTCATTTATAGAAATTGAAATGCAGGCCAAATCCTTGTGCATTTACACACTTTCACAGTGCCAGACACTGCTTTTTGCTTGCAGCATTTCAAAAGAAGGCAGACAGATACAATCCATGTTCACGGGAGGTTTTTTTTTTTTTTTTTTGCTTTTCTTTGTCCTGTTTTAATAATTTATAAAGGCGGCGAAACATTCTTAATCATGCATGGATGCAATGAACCCCAACAACCGTCCTTGAATTCAGGGCTTGAATTCAGGGCAGGTGCCAAAACTTTCATTATGGCAGTTGCAAAATTGCAGCTGTAGAAAAATACCGATGATCAATCAACAAGTGAATCTTGAATACTCACCTGTTTTCCTATCTCATCCATGATAATCATCCTTGGAAGTGATTGGACCTGCATGGAGGACTTTGTCACAATCCACAAACTCAAGTTAAATCTATGAACAAATTAAGAAATGAGGAAATACCAGTCGAGAAAGTGATCCAAGGGTGGTAGCACATGAAACAAGGTTAAAACAGGTGTGCTGCCGCGATAATACATCCAATTCCCTACAAAGGATGCAACAGAAAAAATACAGACCGACTGAATGATCGCACAAGAATATACCAGTTAAGGAGATCATATAAAGCTACATATTATTACCAAGGACAATATATTCAACAAAATTCCTATGCTTTTTAATTAACTAAAACTCGCTACTGCAAGATCATTATATGCTTGGTAACAAATGGCAAAAATCGTATGACAAAACCAATTAAATAGCAATCCTTTGTGGCAATCTGAATAAAATCATGGCTTTAGCTTCTAATCGGTCAGGCTATTATTTGCTTAACAAATTTCATCTAAACAAAAGGATGAAATCTCTTATGAAGTATTTCAGACAGTTATTTAACCCCCAAAATCTGAATGCATCATAATGGAAATTGCCTTACCATTCTGTAAAGCCTCTTTCACTGGCTAAAATGATGGATGTGCCGGATGCACCAACATAAAGGTTGTCAGATTTAAGACCAAAAAGCTGTCGTAACTGCCCCATAAAAACTTCAAAAATATTCTGAAGGTCCTGTATCAGAATGGTAAAGCATCAATCATGTGAAAAATGAATTAGAAGCCATTTGCTATAATACCACATGGATTTCTAGCCATTTCAAGTTGAGAACAATGCAATACAAATTATTAAGTCTAGCGAATACATGATGTCACAAAATAAAATAACTATAGACCTGATGGTATGCAATGAATTTTAAGTAAAAAAGAGGGAAAAGAGAACAATTACACTGAATTAAAGATGGGATATTGATAGCAGTAAAAAATTACAAGATTAAAAACATGTTCATTCCTCCAACATATCCACCTTTGTGTTTTCTGTTCTTCAAGTTAAGAAATAATCAATTACTAGAAGTAACTCTTATCACCGTGTGCTTCTTAATTAGCAAACTGCATCCATTAATGCTCCTACTGAAAATACTCATATGCTTAAAAACCTGATGGGATAAAGAAAACCACCACCAGTCTTAAAAATAAATAATAATAATAATAATAATTAAACGAAGCGAATCCGATTCCAAAGTAGCTTTTCTAAATGTAATTTGAATCACAAAAGGGTTTATCTATGGATTTAGAAATGGAACCATGTATTAGAAATAACAATCAAACGAGAGCAGCAACCAGATTCTCCTTTCATACTTCATCCTTCCCATAAATTTTCACATTAATCCAGTTTCAAGTTCATCTCCTATCAATCAGAAAGAAAACTGCTTTTAATTAATCCACTAGTATTACATCCCATAGCTGTTTCGAGGCCTTCTTTGATTTCGATTAGAACTTCAACTTTGGGTATTTAGCCTTTAATCTTGTTTTAAAGAATTAAAGCATTTCTAGCCAGCAGTTAGAAACCTAACCATTAGAATATAATTATAATACTGCCTTGGGAGTTGGGACACAACTGGAAAATTTCAGCAAAATTCTAGTGTTGGGCGTATTGGCCTGCTTACAGCCAACTACTTTTTCTGGTTGTGTTCTTAAATATTTCCAACTAAGCCTCAGAATCCCTTATTACAAGTTAAGTAGTAACTGCAAGCTTAAAACATTACAACTCCACTTTCTTCGACATAAAGTACTTGCTGAAAAAATTTAGGCATTTGGTTGGTTGTATAATGATTTCCAAATTATTTTGGAAAAACAAAAATACCTTACATGATGCTTTGTGGATTAAAAGTTTTTCCCCCTAATCTTCTTTTACTAAATACTTGGGCCTCACTGCCCAAAGAATAAAGTCTATATACACATGCATAGATGCATACACACACATTTACATACCTAATGAGCATGTTTATGCACCCTCTTTTAGCATGGATTGTACACTCTATATATGTACAGATGTATGAGCATCATCAGTGCATGTTCAAGTTGTTAATTTATATATGTCTGCAGATATATACTCTGTTATGCACCCTCTTTTAGCATGTATTGTACACTCTGTATATGTACAGATGTATGTGCATGTTCAAGTTGTTAATTTATATATGTCTGCAGATATATACTCTGTTATACACATGCCTATATATAAGCCACATTGTGCACCTCTTTTTGATAAGTGTGTCTCATTGTGCACATTAATATTTCCTTTATCTGATATATACGCACCTATAGGAGCACAAATACATATATGCACTCATATAGAAGCACATATGCACAGCTTTCTATACATAAGATGCATGCACATGCCAGGCTATATGTGTGCATTTACACATGCATATAGATAACATGTATATGCATGCATGTATGTAACGATATAATTTTGTCTGCCCGTATATACATGATACAACTTATACATGAGTGTCTATACAATACCTACGTATGCACCTATAAGCATGCTTATTCATATATATATGCATGCACAGGATGCTAACGTGCATACACTTAAAAAGTACCTGGAAACGTAAACATAAAATCAGTTTTTTAAAATCTTGTAACACAACCAAATGTGTGGAGGAAGATCATTGTTTTCCAAATGAAAGAGATTACAAGGAATCTTTTTTTTGCCGCAAAACATTTTACATTGAAGAAGAGAAACACAAAATGAATAACCCCAACTAGAGTGCTATCAATCAACTAGAATGTTATCATTACTGGAGAAGTATGAAGTAATTTTAAAGTTACTGAAGATGCATACTGAATGCGAGGAAAGGACATAAAAGTCCTAGCACACTAATTAGTTTTAAAATTGCATTCATTTCTCAGTTAACTATATGTTAAAATAAATACAAGTTGGATAAATGTACACATGGGTTTCTAACCTGAGGGGGAATTTTACGCCTGAGAGGACGCATACTTTCTGAGTCCCCCAAACAGCCTGGGGGATTCCAAACAATAACACCTCCCCACATCTGCAATGTGACGAACTTAATTTAGTTGTGCCATATAAATTTACAAGAACAGACAAACGGGTGGGAGATGATGAAGGCAAGATAATTCACCGGAGAAATAAAACCATTTGTCTTGGAAACCTCTCCATTTGGAAGCTGTAAAAGAAGCGGGCACTCCTTTTCAGATGGTATGTATCTGGCAATATAGAGAACATTTTTGTATCGAGCATTAAATAGTAGTTATTGCCAATTACATAGATTTTATGCTAGTATTAGCGACAAATCAATCACCAAAATGACCAAATTGAAGAAAAGAATTCAAATGGATGACAGAGAACAATGACAACTCTTGGGAGTACATCTTTCTTATAGTATTTATGATACAAAACTAAATTTCTTTCCAAACAGCCTTGAACTTCTCCATCCCGAAAGTACAATCATTCAAGGGACTCATCAATAATTATAATCAACTTTATTTTTATACAAAGATATAAAAGTTCTATTTAGTAAAAATCATACAATGATAAGATATTAATTGTATCTAAACTTAGTGGTAATTAAATTATGAAATGGAGCAAAGCGATTGTAATTTTTTTAGAGAAAAAACTCTAAAAAAGAGAGATCTTGAGGAAAAGAATATACACCACAACTTGCAAAATCTTTGACCGCCCGCCTGCTGCGATGGAAGTATCCAAGTGCCACTCATTTGAATTTACCTACAGAAATTAAACAATGACACTAGTGAAATATATTCAACGCGCGAAGCCACTAGCATTTATGGAATACATCAAATTCAATTCCTTAATAGATGTAACGTAAGAGATGAAAGAAACTATCTAATAGTGTCATTCAGTGGAAGAAACCACCAAAAAAATGTTTCCGAAAAAATGAAATGCATGATAAATATAATCCTTTTGTGTAGCTCATACCAAATAATAATATATAGCCATCAACACTGGATGGTATTAGTTTTGTATAAATTGAGGTGCAATCGCATCAAGGAATACTAGATTTAAAAGATGTAACTGCTAAAATTCTTTTTAAACTCCAGTTAATAAGAGTGGTTCAATGAGAATACAAAGAAAGGCAGATCTTTTGTACTAAAAATGAAGCTTTCGTGTTTGTCATCCCAATAAGAAAATGAAGACTTCGGAGTGTGGTATAAAACCTGCACTTGCAAAATAATAAAATAATATGTCACTGAAGGATAGAATAATAACCAAAAATTTTCAAAACTAGAAAGAAATTGCAATAAGTATCTCCTAAAGAGAGCTACGGAATACCTGACTTTCCACACTTATATTTGCCACAGCTCCCAAAGCCTCAATAATAGGAGACAACAGAATCTCATCTATCATTTGAAAATCCCTGCAGGAACAAGAGAGTGTTAGATGGACAATGTGTGTGTGCATGCTTGCATGGTTAAACAATCAAGAATACAAATTCATGTTTGAGCGAGCGAGTGTCCTACCATCACAGGGACCAGCCTCATCAATGTTTACTAATACATTTTCAACAGCTCCAAAAATAGCTGAGGAACCCAGATTTTATGTAAGATGTATTACAACAGTTTTATGAGGACACAGTCTAAGGTTTTGCTGAGCAGACAGAGTATGCATGGTCATAATAATTCATATCATAGAATTTTATCACTTGTGACGAAAGAAAACAAAAACCTCACCAGGCAAGCCTAAAGCAGATAATTGGTGTTGAGGTGACTTTCATTATGAAAATAAAAACAATATTATAGGATTTCAAAACTTGTTCTCTTTTCTTCCTTCAAGCCTACTACTTCTCACAACCAATTAGATAGTTGGCGTAAAAGTTTCCTCCAAATTTAAGCCAAACCTAGCAATTTCCAACTTCTTCCAAACCTCACAACAAATGTATCATTATTATATCTTTTGTCAAACAATTCTGCTCTTCTTTTTTCATTTTGGAAGTAAAAATTATCATGATCATATACTGTTGCTGCTACTTGTCACTGCTGCATTATGATATCTAAAAAATATCTGTATTAAAAAAGACCCCAAATGAATATATTCATATTTATATACTCCAATTTGTAATGATAAATTTAAAATTGTCAATATGTTCATCAAATACGCTTCAAGTAAATAAGGAAGAGATAGTTAAACTGCATACCAGACATAAATCCAATCGCTGGGATCAGCATTCAACAAATTGAAAGAAAGAACAAGCCTCCCATCAGCACCCACAGGCATAAACTCCCCATGAATTGCCCCTTCTTCTTTCCCACCATTCACAAAGATCTTAACAAAAATCTCAGCAATCCTCTCTACCACATCAGCCTCCGAAACCTTTCCAACAATCCAAGCATGCCGATGCTTCCCAACCACAGCCTTAACCTCATCATCC
>JAOTQH010000001.1:7675689-7697142 GCA_025631255.1 Cornus kousa | reverse complement strand
GAGATAACTGGTATGTTCCATCAGTTCTAACTTGTTCCTCTCTCTTTCTTTCCTTCTTTTTTTTTTTATTCTTTTTTTTTTTTTTTAAATATAATATATATATATATATTATAAATTGATATCCTCTTTTAGATTTTTCATGTTATGGAAATTTAGAGGGATCTCTATATTTATATCAGTTCAAGTTCATGGATTCATTACCTTCATGCTAAATTTCAGAAGACATTATAGAAGATGAGATTTTTGGATGCTGAAGTGTTTTTTTTTTTTGCCTTTTCTAAATTTGTGTTAAATGTTGATTTCTCAAGCCAGGGACAATCTTATGTTCTTGCAACAATGGTTCCTCAAATTCCCACAATACAGAACAAGGGATTTGTTCATAACAGGAGAAAGTTATGCAGGTACCATCATTTTACGCATTAATTTCTTGGGGTTTTGATTAGCTTACATCTAGTGTAAGAATAGTCACATTCAATAACTTTCATGTCATAAATTAATTAATTAATGGTCCAATTTTGAACTCACTTTTAAAATCTAATTTAAAGCATGATGTTAATGAGGCTCTGAATCTCAAATTTATTACTCATGGAAGACTTCAATGCAACTACTAGATTTTCAAAAGATGAATGTTCTATATATATATATATATTTATGAGTTGTAAGATTAGGTGTCAACATATTCACTTTCCATGCCAAAAGGTGATTATGGTTTTTATTGTTTTCTTTTGATTGTTAATACCAGGTCATTATATACCTCAACTTGCAAAGCTCATAGTTCAATTCAACAAAAAGGAGAAATTGTTCAATTTGAAAGGAATTGCTGTAAGTGTTACATATGAAGTTCTATTTTTTAGTAATTAGAAACACATATTTTACTTCGAATAATCATTTGAATAAATTTTAACATGAGACTTTAAATGATTGTTGGAGGGAGGTTTATTTTTGCTTCTATGTGTCAACTAAATTGCATAAAATTGATTATCTATGTTCAGCAATGATCTCTTTTATGGTAGGCTGCATTTTTTGTACTGTTCCGCTTTTTAACTTCTGGCATTCGAAAATTTGTTGTGTTGAAGTGAGTTTTTCTTTCATTGCAGCTGGGTAATCCGGTTCTGGAATTCACTACCGACTTCAATTCAAGGGCCGAGTTCTTTTGGTCCCATGGACTAATATCAGATTCAACTTACAAAATGTTCACTTCCGTCTGTAATTATTCTCGCTATGTGAGTGAGTACTATAGAGATTCAGTTTCGCCTGTTTGCTCGAGGGTGATGAGCCAAGTGAGTAGAGAAACCAGTAGATTTGTGGACAAATATGATGTTACCCTCGACGTCTGTATTCCATCAGTGCTGTCACAATCCAAGATTATGAGTCCCCAAGTAAGTCCTATATCGAAAACAGACTGCCTTCCATTTAAACTTTGCATCCTATTTATCAAATGTCTTGGTTTTGTTTCGATTTTAACTTTATTTCTATATTTCTCCTGGCAGCAAGTTTCTGAGAGGATCGATGTATGTGTGGAAGATGAAACTGTTAACTATTTAAACCGTAAAGATGTGCAGCTGGCTCTCCACGCCCGGCTTGTTGGAGTCCACAGATGGGATGTTTGCAGCAAGTAAGTCCTTTTCTTTTTCCTTCTGAGCTAGATATACAATATAAAATCAGCCATTAACGGAAAACCAAAACTAATACATACATAATTTCCGAGAGAACTTATCAGCATAATGAAAATGTTTTTCTTGCTTCAAATAGCAATAAATGTCTTAGTTTTCATCCTGGACCAAAGTGGTGGAAAAAAGTTTCACACTTTCATAGTGAAGTGTTAGGTTAGTTTCTCAAAGGCCAAACAACTTTTTTTCTTTCTTTTCTTTTCTTCCTAAAAAGGCCAAACAACTAAAACACAAACTTTGTTAGAAAATGACTTCCATGATTCATTCTTTATGCTTAGAGCTACATATTTAAAAGTTATTAATGGTTCTTTCACCGCAGCATTTTGGATTATGAGGTGCTCAATGTGGAAATCCCTACAATCTCTATTGTCGGATCACTTGTCAGTGCCGGAATCCCAGTCTTGGTTTATAGGTAAATGCAAACTCGGACTTTGTGTTTGTGATCTTAACATGATGACCAGAAGTTCCATTGTTTTTTATTTCCCGGACTAATTATAGATTCCTGACGACAGTGGGGATCAGGATTCTGTTATTCCTTTGCTTGGGAGCCGCACGCTGGTCCATGAACTGGCAAATGAATTGGGACTCAACACAACTGTACCATATAGAGTCTGGTTCGCAGGACAGCAGGTAAAATTTTCGTAACATATTGTTGCTAATCTTTTTCCTATTAAATTTTCCTCTTTCATTGCTTTCGGTTTCAACATAACAGTGTATGAAATGAGCTCAAAAACTGAAAAGAGAAGCTGAGATCTAAAATGTGCTCTCACTAGTCTGCCAAGATCTGTGTTTTCGACTCCATGGAGCCACTTAGGCTTCTTTTTTTTCACATTTCTTATCTGGCTTTTGACATTGTCGTTAGCTCCATCTCTTCTTTTGCAACACCAAAAACAAGTCAACTTTGCCTGCAATTGAAATTGAACAGAAAATGTGAATCTATAGTTAACATGAAATCAGATGTTTTGTCTAATAACTTGAAATTGACTCAAAAGAAATTGACTCATCATCTGTGACATTTACTCTCAAAATATGAAAGCGGCTTCAAACAGAATAGTGCAGTTGGAGCAAATTTTACTTACTGTCAGAAAATGCCTCCATTTTAAGAGATGATTCTGAACATTTTTATAACAAATATAAATATATATTTTCTTTTTGTATATGTACAGGTTGGTGGATGGACTCATGTTTACGGTAATATGCTCTCATTTGCCACCATTAGAGGAGCTTCTCATGAAGCGCCATTCTCACAACCCGAGAGATCACTGGTGCTATTCAAGTCATTCTTACAGGGCAGGCCTTTACCAGAAGTGTTCTGATATATAACGAATCATTCATTGTTCACAGGTTGAAATTGTAAGTAATTTTGCACGCGTTACCCATAGTTGTCAAAGAAACGTTCGTTTCTGCAGAAAAGAAGGAAAAATGATCATAGTGCTTGCTTGTTTTCGATTTCATTAGTGTGTAATGGATCATTTGCATTTGAGAATTTCTGTGAAAAGGGTATTATAAAAGAAAGAACAAAAAGTTTTATCTTACAACTACATTTGCATAAGCTAGGGACTTAAAGTTTGATGTACCATGTAATGGCAGTGTGTGCATATAGCCGTTATTAATCAAAGGAGATATTATTAGGTCACATGCCTTGATATGAATTCTCTTATTTTCAACGGCTCTAAAATGAAAGGCTTTTCCAATTTCATGTATTATATGTGCTGATCAACTGAACTCGTTCTCATGTCAGCTTTTCTTCACAACATGATGCAAACAACTGAAATCAAATTATTTGATTTAAATTTTGGGGTATGGAATTTGTTCATCTCTAATAGTATTAGTGAAGAGATAATGGCATTTTTATTTTTGTTCGCATAAAGCTAGGTTAAAAATAAAAGTAACTAGTAAACTAATCAGTAAGAGCAAGTAAAAAAATTACAACGAAGTCTTAAACAAGTACTTCATGAAGCACGAATTATTATTAGAGATCATTTACTCTTCATCCAATGATTGATGATTTTGTTTAAAAATAAGTAATAATAATAATTATTATTGATGATTTTTTTTCACTAAACACATGTAAGCTGGTTTGAATGAAATTTGCCTAATTTAATTTCATTATTGAGAAATGAATGCAATTGAAATTATGATTCATCGTATTCGTCTATATCCGACTTATCGTACAATTTGTAATCCTAATTCAATGGTTTGATATTATTTGAAACGATTGGTCGATCTATATTTATACTGAAATTACACCGCAATTGAATTGAATAACGAAATGTGTCACTTTATTGAAAAACGTTTTCTTGGAGGGAGAGATATCTTAAAGTAGTCATCGTGTTGACACACTGATGTAGTACACGTAAGACGTCTGACGCAAGGCACGAGTTGGCATTCAGTAAACAAGAAAGTACAAGCCTTTAATAGTAGTAATAGGAAGATGAAATGCAAAATGGGAAGGGGAGATCTAGAGAAAAAAATAAAAATAAAAATGAAAAATAAATAAAGAAGAAGAAAAAGAAATGCAAAATGGAGAGAGAGAGAGACTCACTGTCTCCTCCCTACGCCGCGTCGCCCCCTTCAATCCTCTCTCTCCATATTGTTTTTTTTCTTTTAAAATTTTTTTTTTTTAGGGTAAAGTACACTAACACCTTCTGAAGTTTAGGGTAAAGACAGTCAGATAAAACTTAACTTGTTTTGGGACAAAGACACCCCCTTGTTATATTTTACTGCCAAACAGAGCTTAAAAACGTGTGAAAAGTCTAATTTACCCTACATTATTTGATTAATTTTAATAGTAAAATATCAAAAAATAATTAAATGATCTCCAAAAATAAAAATTGTGGAGCCCCTTCTTGACCCGTGAAGGGGTCATTATTGATATTAATGAATACCCAACTTTTAGAGGAAAGAAAAATAAAAAAATGAATGGCCCAAGGATTCACAAAATGACACCCATTCAAATCTGAAATCTCAAACTCCCCCGTGTCTTTTTTTTTTTTCCCTTCCATTATAAAGGATATATTTTTAACTTTTAAAAGTGGTGTATAGACAAACATATTTATATGCTAATTACTGAAGAGAGATTCCATTCAATAATGATGTATGTAAACTAGAAATTAAATAGCGCATACTGCATGAAATAAAACCTCCAAAGAGTCTTAATGAAATAGTTGACATAACAACCTAATAAAAAAGCTTTCTACTATATATATATATATATATATTAATTACTTGAAGTTATGTAGAGTGATACTCCAATTCCTTGCAATATTGTATTTTGCACTTCTTGGGGTGATCGCCAAACATTGATATGCCTGTTGTTGTAGTTGTAGTGTTATCGGAAGGAAATACGACATTTACATCCTTACAAGTGAACCTCATATTCAGGCGTTTTTCACCATATGGCTTTGCAGTAAGCAGTACAATATCATCTATGGTCACAGTAAAATTCATCACCCCACCATTTTTTGACCAATCCGCCACCAAAATATTATTTTTGGCCACCGACACCACATCTAAGGATCTTTCGTTCTTCCCCAACTGATAGAAAGGTGAGATAGTAGCCGAGAGATTAGTGTCTTTGTAAAAGACCGAAGCATTAATGACTTTTTCGTGAAAGATTTTTCCAAACCTGTTAGGATTTCGAACATTGAAAGTCGCATTCCAACTTATCAGGGTAGTTAAATGTGAGGCTGCCGTGACATTGCCGTCGAAAGAGATGGATAGTGAATGAAGATGAAATATTGGAGGGCGTGGTAGGTAGTGTTGGTCTAAAAAGATTCCAGTGTACACAAAAGTTGCGAAAGCTAACATAACGATAAAGACGCATATATTGCTTGGGCAATCATGGGGGTGGCTGTCGACCTTGGGCGACGCATGAAAGGATTTCGGGGTGTGCTGGACGACATTGAAAGGGTACACGGCAGCCATGTTAATTTTGGTCTGGTCGGCGATGGTGTTGCAGGCACTGGCATGGTTAGAATCATGTGCTCCACGTTGCCCCAAATGTTGATCTTCCATTGCTTGATGAAATTAATCTATCACAGAGAATGGAATATTTGAGTAAAGGTAATAACACAAGAAGAATATATGAATAGATGCAACATATGGATGTTTGATATAAGGTAGATATATATCTTATATATACATATGCATGTTTGATAATAAACGTACAAGAAAAGAATTAGTGACTCTCTCAATTTCTTCTATGATTTTCAAGGATGCAACCTAGTGAAACATTCCTACTATAATTTAGTTTTTTCCCTGATTATGTTGAAGATTAAAATGGGAGTAACACATTCTTACTACAATTTAGAGTTTTTTAGACTATGTTTAGGATTTATGCAGCCGAGTAACACATTCCTACTACAATTCGGATTCTTTTTCCTTTTTTTTTTTTTTTACGGAGAGGGAAGGAAAAGTAGAAGAATAATAAGAGGCATCATCTCATAGGAATGACACTCATATTTCTCTAGCTTTCTCTATATAATGAAAAATAAATAAATATATGATTTCCAGCTTTTTTTTTTGGTTGCTATGATACAAATTTTATTGAACCATAATTAGGTCTTTATATCGCTGCTCAAAAGTTCAAAACCTTAGGTTCTCTCAATGATTACCACATTAGTCAATAATATATAAAAATCAATCTATTTGCCCTTTGATTTTTATATTGACCAATTTAAATGTTGAAATTACCTTTTTAACCTCTATATTTTTAGATATATATATATATATATAGAATATTTTTTAATCTCAATAATCTGTATATACATATATAATCAACGGCGAGGACGGTGCTTCCTTTACCTCGGTGTCTTCTTGACCTCACAATGGAGGAGGAGGAGGGTTGTGATGGACACGCCAAAGTCGCACGTCAATGAGAACCCGCCGATGGTTGTGGCCTGCTCCTCGCCGGCGCATGATTCTTGTACAGAGCTTCGACAAGTCCATGGCAGAGAGCTCTGCCGACGGCCGTAGCCCACTCTTTGCTGACGCATGATCTTCTACAAAGCTCTAGCTATTCCATGGCAGAGAGCTTTCCAACGGTCGTGGCCCGCTCCTTGGCGGTCAGTCTAGCTTCACCGCCGGTTTGTTCAGTCCATGCTCTTTGTGAAGCCATCGCCGTCGTTAAAGCTTCCTGTCATGTTGTCCTTGCCATCACCTGTTCAGTCCGCGTCTCGTTGGGCAGTATTTCATTGGTTCAGTCCGCGCTCTCCATTATGCAGAAAAAGTTCCGGCGAAGGGCGCCGACGAGTTGCGGCCACGGGTTTTTATCACAGCCATCATTTTCCCTCGCGACCCACCACCCACGGCCGACTACCAACCATCAACAACCACTATCAGTCTCTCTACTCACTTTTCTTTCTCTACATAATAACACAATAAATCTCTATATCGATATATATCACTTAATATCAGCCAGACAAATGTATATATCACCCAAATCGAAACCCATCTGGTTCAATTTCAGATCAGATTTATAGCAATCGGAGAGGTCAGAGCAGTCACCACGCCAATAGTATTCTAAGTGTTGATGGATTGTAAGGTTCTGAAATGATCCGATTGAACCACCACCAGTATGGGTTGGTTGAAAATATGGGTTTGATGATGTCAATCTCAAACTTAATCCCACCCCAATCAAACATATGAATCAATTGAAAAATTTGCTCATCCTCTCACCAAACTCAACCACCCAATTCTCCTGATTTCGTGCTTCAGCCATAGTAGTCTTTTAACGAAGTAAAGTGAAATTGAGGATTCTCCGCTTTCTCCACTTTCTGCACTGTACACAAAAAATGTTAAACTGTGATTTTCATATATAATGTCATAGAACAGAGTACAAGATATATAGATACAAGAAAACTATTTAAGGATACAGTATCTACGGCTATAATTAAGTTTGACCCTTGATTTAAGGGATTCCTATATCTAAGGTTTCTATAGCAGGATTATTACATGACTCACGCCAACGCTCCCCCTCAAGTTGGTGCGTAGATATCTCTAACGCCTAACTTGTCAAGTGAATCATGAAAGTTTCTACTGAAAACTGCTTTGGTAAGTATGTTAGCCAATTGATCTTCAGATTTAACGAAAGGAAACCGAATGAACTTCTCTTCCAGGTTTTATTTGATGAAGTACCGATCCACTTCCACATGCTTGGTGTGATCATGTTGGATTGGGTTGTGAGATATGTTGATGGCAGCCTTGTTATCACATAATAAATTTATTGCCGAGCCAGGAGGAAAACCAACTTCAGTTAGCAAACTTCTAAGCCACATAAGCTCGCACAATCCTTTTGCCATGACTCGGAACTCAGCTTCAGCACTGGATAATGCCACTACCTTCTGTTTTTTGCTCTTCCATGTAACTAAGTTTCCTCCCATGAATGTAAAGTAGCCCAAGGTAGACTTTCTATCCAAGATGTTCCCTGTTCAGTCCGCATCCGTGTACCCTTCAATATTCAGATGGTCATTCTTGGAGAACTTTAGTCATTCTCTTGGTGATGACTCCAGATAACAGAGGATTCAAATTACTACACCCATATGGTCTTCACTAGGACAATGCATAAATTGGCTTACTACGCTCACGGCGTAAGCGATGTCTGGGCGAGTGTGAGATAGGTAGATAATCTTCCCCACTAGTTTTTGATACCTCACTTTATCAGCCGGTATCTGGTCCGAGTATTCCCCAAGCCTATGGTTCTGTACAATCAGGGTATCCACTGGTTTGCACTCCAGTAATCCCACCTCCATCAATAAATCCAGTACATACTTAAGTTGAGAAAGAAATATGCCCCTTTTTTATTTTGCCACCTTTATTCCTAGAAAATACTTGAGCCCTCCCAAGTTCTTCATTTCAAACTCATTAGACAGTTGCCCTCGTAGCCTAGAGATCTCTTCGACATCATCCCCTGTAATTATTATATCATCCATATAGACGATCAAAGTTGTCACTTTGCCTTGTTGGTGTTTCAAGAAGAGAGTATGATTAGAATTACTTTGGCGGTAGCCATACTTCCTCATAGCTGAACTGAATCGGCCAAACCACGCCCGAGGTGACTGCTTTAGCCCATACAATGCCCTTTCTAATTTACACATAATTTTGGTCTTGGAAGATCCTGTATATCCCGGCGGAATGTCCATGTATACTTCCTTATCAAGGTCGCCGTGAAGAAAGGCGTTCTTCACGTCGAGTTGATGTAGTGGCTAGTCCAAGTTGGCTGTAAGAGACAACAAGACTCTAACCGTATTCAGTTTGGCTACTGGTGAGAAGGTTTTTGAATAGTCGACACCATACGTTTAAGTAAAACCCTTCGCGACGAGCCTTTCCTTATATCGCTCGATGGATCCATCAGCCTTGTATTTTATAGAGAACACCCATTGCATCCTACTGTCTTCTTTCCTTTCGATAATGAGACTAACTTCTATGTGTTATTTTTTTGTAAGGCTTCCAGCTCTTTTTGTGTTGCTTGTGCCTATTTTGGACCGGACAAAGCTTTCTCAACGCTGCTGGGAATATGGTAGGAAGATAGTGCTTGAGTAAAAGTTTTAAGAGACTTGGACAGACTTTGAATAAACACATAATTTACAATTAGGTACTTGATCCTTCTTTCTTCCTCATCTGGGGTGTATTTATTTGGTGGTTTCCCACAGTTATGTCTGAAAGGCAAGACATAACCAGCAGAAGAATCTAGGACATGAGCATATAAAGGTGCAATGGGGGTACTTACCTCAGGAACATTCTCAGAAGGAGGAGGGTGTTCAAGTACTAAGGAGTGAGGGGATTTTGTATTTTCAAGTTCTCCATTTTCGGCCTCTTCATGTCCAGGTTCTTCATTTTCAGGCACTGCACATATCAATTCTGCATTTTTTGGTGATACATCTTGCGGTTCAACTTCTCTAGTTCCAATTTCATGCTCACTCGCAGGAACCATCAACCACCAATTCGGCTCTTCCACTTGAGTCTCCCCCTGAAGGGAAGAATTGGGTACCAGTGAAGAGTAAAATGTCTCGGACTCAAGAAGTGTGACGTCCATGGTGATATAAGTTCGGTTGGTAGTGGGATCATAACACCGGAAGCCTTTTTTATGTAAACCATATCCCAAAAATAAGCACCTAACTACACATGGATCCAGTTTGGTACGTTGATTCTTGTGGAGATGGACAAAAGCAACACACCTAGTTCTAGGAAGAAGCATCAATGTAGTATTCAGGGAGACATGGGTAGAGAAGACTTATAGGGGAGTTTTAAAGTGGAGAATTTTAGATGGCATACGGTTGATTAAGTACACGGCAGTAACCACCACATCCCCTCAATGACGACTTGGCACCTTTGTTCAAAGGAGTAATGCCCAAGCAGTTCAAAGAACGTGCCTATTTTTCCTCTCGGTGACGCCATTTTGTTGCGGTGTCTAAGAGTATGAGGTCTCATAGAGGAGACCATGTTGCCAGAAATAGGCTTGAAATCTTTTTTTAATGAAGTTGCCACCATTATCAGAACGAAGAATTTTTATCTTGGAGGAGAATTGGGTCTAAATCATGGCATGAAATGCTTGAAACACGGTGAAAACTTCATCTTTAGTTTTTAGCTGGTAGAGCCATGTCATTTGAGTGCAATCGTCAACGAAAATTATAAACCAACGGATACTAGAGGAAGTAGTTATTAGGGATGGTCCCCACACATCAGAGTGTATCAAGGCAAATGGAATATTACTTTTATTCAAGCTTATTGGATGAGGGACTCTATAGCCTTTAGCCATGATACATATATCAGATTTAAAATCTATATTATGCAAACTTGAAAATAAAGTTGGGAATAAATGTCGTAAATAACCAAATGAAGGATGTCCCAAACGCCGATGCCACAACCATATCTCCCTTTCTTTTCTATTGGTCTGATGGTGCGTGTGATTTGTTATGCCCGGGCTAAAGTCATCCAAGTAATACAGTCCCCCCCTCTTAGTACCACGCCCAATAATCTCCTTGCTGAGAATATCCTGAAGAAGACAGAAAGTAGAGTATATCAGTATTACACAATTGAGTTCTTCCGTAACTTGACTCACAGACATTAATTTATTTGAGAGAGGCGGAACAAGGAGCGTGTGAGATAAGGAGAAAGGGGAAGATAAGGGCAATGTTCCAACACCTGTGACTAGGTAAGTTGCCCCATTGGCATTGGCAATGCAAGTCCTCCTTGGTTGAGTTGTGTTGGAGAAATCATTTGAACCAAATATCATATGATCAGTTGCCCCGTAGTCGATAATCCAGGCGCCATCATTCCGAGAAGTAGAGGTACAAAAAACATGACCACAATTACCTTAATCCGAAAATAAAATGGAAGATTCAGCCACAGGAACAAGTGACAACTGAGATTCAGCAGTGGCCACCGCTACTCGACCCATGCCATCTTCAATCACAAGAGCATCTCTTTTCTTTTGGGCTTGTAATTCATGCCACCAGTCTGGATAGCCATGTAGTTTGAAGCATGTCTCTCGGGAATGTTTTGTACTACCACAGTGAGTGCACTTGTTCCTATCAGCGTGACCCTTGGATTGTGAGAATGACCCAGACTTCACCAAGGTTTGTGATCGGCAGATTTCACACCTTTGGTGGCCATAACAACACCACTAGCCACAGCCTTTGCTCCTGATGCCATCACAGATTGGCAGATATTCTCCCTTCGAAAGTGAGCATATGCCTGCTCAACTATAGGGAAAGGCTTCAGTTGGAGAACATCACTCTGAACATTGTCTAGTCGATCATCAAGCCCATTAAGAAAAATATACACTCTTTCCTCCTGTAGAATTGAGTTGTATTTTTGTATGTCGGTTGCACATTCCATTGGATTGGGACGACGAAAATCTATCTCTCGCTAATAAATCATTGTAGTATTTCTCTATCAATCCGCCTACTTGTTTCATCCGAGAAATACGACGTCTGAGATCATATACCTGCGAGGTGTCAGTTCCATAAAGTATGTTGTGGCAGTAGAGTCCCATACCTGCTTATCCGTTGGGTAGCGAATAAAGTTCACAACCAAGGAGTAGTCCATTGAGTTTATCAACCATCCTTTCACCATAACATTCTCAGTTCGCCATTTACGAAATGATGGGTCAATTTCTGGTGTTGGAGGGTAGTCTCCATTGATATATCCCAGTTTGTCTTTTCCAGAGATGTACATCTCAACAACCTGGGACCATAAAGCATAGTTGGAACCATCCAACTTGATGCTTATTGGAACTGTCGGGGAATCAGTGATGGGTAAAGAAGAGGTCTGGGCCCTTGTCAAGACCTCTATCATTTTTTATGTTAGATTGTCAAGGATGGTTTCGGTGGATATGGGAGGTGGTGTCAATTTGGTGGAGTCAACCATGGATGCCGAGCAGTTTAGACCCTTGCTTGATAAAAAAACAGGGAACCCAATATCATTTTATTTCAAAGATTCAAAGCTAAGTATAAGTCAAAGCTCGAATAAGTTTAACTCAAAGCTCTCATTTTATTTCAAAGATTCAATCTTTATATATTAAAAAGGTATAGTGACAAAATAGGTATGAGTTTTGGCTACAAGAGGTGAAGTTTTTGGGACATGTTGTCTCGAAAGGTGGAGTATCAGTAGATCCTTCAAATATAGAGGTAGTTCTGAATTGGAAGCAACCCAAGAATGTGTTTGAGATTTGGAGTTTCCTTGGCCTAACAGGCTATTATTGCGGATTTGTGAAGAATTTTTGCAGTTTAGTAGCTCCTATGACCATATTGACCCGAAAGGGGATCATGTTTACATAGAATGAAGCCTGTGATTCTTCCTTTCAAGAATTAAAGACAAGGTTAATTATGGCTCCAGTGTTGGTGAAACCTGAGCAAGGCTTGGGTTATGTAATCTTTTGCGACGCTTCATGTGATGATTAGGGTTGTTTGCTGATGCAGGACAGTAAGGTTGTGGCTTATGGGTCTCAAAAGTTGAAGACTCACGAGCATAACTACCTTATTCATGACTTGGAGTTGGTAGCAGTCATGTTTGCCTTGAAGTGTTGAAGACACTATTTGTATGGTTAGAGATTCGAGGTGTTCTCGGATCACAAGAGTTTTAAGTACTTTTTCTCCCAAAAGGACTTGAATAACAGATAGAGGCGATGGGTTAAATTCTTGGAGGACTACAATTTGGACTTGCAGTATCATCCGCGCAAGGCAAATATGGTAGCGGATGCCTTAAGCCAGAAATCTTATAGGAATTTGGCTAGTTTGCAGTTCATCCAGGTAGTACTAAGATGTATCACAACTTGAGACGTCATTATTGGTGGAGTGGGGTGAAGAAGGATGTTGCACTGTTTGTGGCTAGATGTCTTACCTGTCAGCAGGTGAAGGTCGAGCACCACAGATCAGCTGGTTTGTTGCAGCCATTTTCGATAGCGCAGTAGAAATGAGAGCAGATTGCTATGGATTTTGTAACGGGTCGTCCTATGTTACAGAGGGAAAATGAGGCCGTATGGGTCATCATTGATAGATCGACCAAGACGGCTCACTTCTTTCCTATTAAGGCGACAAGTGGTGCATAAATACTTGGTAGACTGTATATGAAGGAGATTGTGAGATTGCACGGAGTTTCAGTATCTATTGTTTCGGATAGTGTAATACCCCATATTTTTAAAGTGTTTATTTAAATTAATTAATGATTGGTTTAATTATTGTATGTGTAGATTTATTTATTAATGGTTTATGCTAATTATTAAATTATTATTATTTATTTGTACATGTAAAATTGGTGTTATTTGGTGTATATGTTAAAATATATATTTATTTGTTTTGTTATATTAATTATTAGTGAATTTTATTATGTGTAGTTAAGTAAGTTAGGATATGTATGTAGATATAATTATTTGTGCTTTTATTATTTTTATTTGAAGTTAGATTGATATTAGATTTAAATGTTTAATTAATTAATTAATTTATTTATTTAAGTTAAAGTTAGATAGGATTGAATGATTAGTTAGATAGATTTAATTTTGTTTATTTAGTTAAAGTTAGGATAGTTAGATAGAATTTGTTAAATTATTATTTTAAAGTAAGATATTTAAATTAAAGTTAGATATTTATATTATTTATATGTTATATTAGATTTTTTTTTTGATAGGTGCTATATTAGATTATATATATGTTAGGATATTTAGATTGTTAGAACTCAGGTAAGTTAGACAAAAATAAAAACAGAGAGTTAGTTTTGAAGAGAGAAAGAAGAAAAGTGAGAGAAATAAGCTTGGACCGGTGTAGAAGAATTTACCCCGACTACGCGCAATCGGCGAATTTGTTTCAAATTCTTAAGGCAAGTTATTATCTATTTTTCCTCTTTGAATTCGTAAATTATTCATTTAATTTATTTCAGGTATTTAGAGGTTAGAAACCATGCTAGGATTTTAATAAATTAATTTTTAGTTTATTAAATTAGTGAAATATTAATTATTTAGGGTGTTAGATATGATTATATTGGCCTATGTAATTAATTATAGCTTAGAAATAATTATTTAAGGCTTTAGGGGCTTTTTAGAATTTTGGAATTTTTGGCGAGTTTCTGGCCACCAGCGGTGGGGATGATGACCGGAGTAATCCGGTGTGATGCGGCGCACTGTAGGTGAGTGCGCGCACTGATCTGAGCCGCTAAAGACAATTAGGTGGATCCGGTGTAGCGCGGTACATGGTATTGCAGTGCACATGGATCGTAGACCGTTGGATGGTATGATATGATGATGATTAGTCCAGTGTAGCGCACCCACATAATCTCGGTACAACTGACCAACCAGAATGCGCCGCGTCAGTAGGGAGCTTCAGCGCAGGCGTGGCAGACTCCAGACACGCGTAGGCGCGCGTGGGGGCACGTGTAAGTGCGTACGTGAGTGGGGAAAAGGTGGCAGCGCGTTGGGAGGCTTTGGGAGGTGCATGTGGGGCCTCTACAGTTACTGAAAAAGTCTAGAATACCTTAAAGGACGATATAGTAATTTCCAGAACTTTAAACTTTCATTTTTGGGCCTATGGTTGGTATTTACCGGTATAATGGGACATTAAATTATTATTTTATTACCCGTTAATTATTATTATTGTCCAATTAATATTTCTAAATATTAATTGTATTGTTTCCAATACGGACCACTATTAAACATATTTAGTTTATTTAATGGCATTATTAAATATTAATTGTGTCATTATTTTAAATAGTATTTATCATTAATGTTAAATTAATGATCGCATGATTTTAATCATATAAATTGTCCATTATACATTATGGGATTATTTATGCTGTTAATAATACATAAATCATTATTATTATGCTGTGTGCATTTCAGGTAGTAAGTGGACTAATTGATAAATTAAGTCGCATTTATATTATATGGATGTGTTGCCATATAAAACCATGTGAGATGACTAATAAGTTTAAACTCATTTATACCTCATGCATTCATTGCAATTGACAGATGTGTGGCTGTCGGAATATGTGGTTTAATATTAATGGCATGTGTTGCCTAAGTTATATGCTGTGTATATTCATTTGTACCTTGAGATGTGTCAACACTGTGTAGGACTTATGGTATGTATTGTTAGTACTGTACACCATGTATTAATAGCTGATTTTCCAGGTAGGGAAAGGAGACACTTAACCACCTTGTGTGAGTTTAAGTGATTATCGTCTATTCTGGTTGAGGTTTTATTATACATTGTGTAGTTTTCATTAGGGTGTATACAGATATAGTAAACTTCCGAATAATAATGATTAATTTATTTGATTCTCTAATTTGGGTCATAGTAGAGAGGACTTACTCGTGGGTTTGACCCACCATTGTTGATATTTTAGGACCCCATTAGTACCAATATCAGGATTAAAGCTTAGCAGTGTGGGACCACCATCCGAAATTATCTACTCTTACGGTCTTATTCAGGGTAAAAGTTTTATGTATTATTTTGATTTCAGTTTTATTTACTTTCGACGTTGAACTTTCGGATTTGTATTTTAGGGATTCTTGACCTAGGATTTCCAAGTTGTATAAAGGAGTGTTGTATTTAATAAAGGATGGATGGATGTTTTGTTATTTAGTTTTCCTTTCCTATCTAAGTTCTTCTATAATTATCATTTTGTATTTCATGCTTGCATATTACCAATTGTTTTTGATATCTCCCATTTTTCGTGTACAAGCCTGATCAACTTATGCGTGGAAAATGTGGGGTATCATAGATAAGGATGCCAAATTCATTTCAAAGTTATGGGAAGGACTTCACACAACATTTGGCTCACCGTTGCACTTCAGTACGGCATTCCATCCACAGACAGACGGCCAGTCGGAGCGTACCATCCAGATTTTGGAAGATATGCTTCAGGCCTCCGTTCTTGATTTGGGAGGTAGTTGGGAGGATCACCTTCCACTTATTATGTTTGCTTATAACAGTGGTTATCAGGCGAGCATTGAGACGGCTTAATTTGAGGCGTTGTATGGCAGACGTTGTAGGTCTTCTGTTTGTTGGACTGAGGTGGGCGAGACAACCGCCTTAGGACTCGACATTGTACTTGAGACTATTAAAAAGATTAAATTGATCAGATAGAGATTGCTCATAGCTCAGAGCCGACAGAAGAGTTATGCAGATAGGCGAAGATGGCTGCTGTCCTTTGAAATGGGAAACCACATTTTTCTTCGGGTTTCTCCATGGGGGGTTGATGAGGTTTGGGAAGAGTGGAAAGTTGTCGTCACAATTTATTGGGCCTTCTGAGATCTTAGACCTTGTAGGAGAGGTTGCCTACAGGCTTGTATTTCCACTATAGATGGACAGAGTTCACAATGTCTTTCATGTATCGATGCTATGAAAGTACGAGTCGGATCCATCTCACATTTTGAGATCGATGAGAATGTTTCCTATGAGGAAGGACCAGTTCAGATTATTGATATGCGGCAAAAAGTGTTAAGGGACAAGACAATACCATTAGTGAAGGTTCTTTAGAAATATTACGGAGTTAAGGAGGCTACTTGGGAGTTCGAACAAGAGGTTTGCTCTAAGTATCCGGCGTTATTTTTTCCCTCAAGTATGACTTGATTTCAGAGACGAAATCTTTTAAAGTTGGGGAGAATGTAATGTTTCTGATTTTTATCATTTTTTAATTTCCGGGATTTTCTTATTTCTTGGGGTCATTTCCATCTTATCCCTTTTTGCATGCCAGACACCGTGAGGTGTGCCGGGTGTGTTTGAGAGTTAGTTAAAGCATTTCCTTGAGTTCAGGACTCTTGAAAATGCATTGGTTTCCATTTCGACATTTTTTTTCATTTTGTAGACCTGGAGGTCCCAAGTGGGACCCGCTACTGAGTCGTTGAGCACGGTGGCAGTGTTTTGGGTTTATGGAATTTCATGCATCATTATTTTATAATTATTTAAATGGTTGTATGTTAAATTGTGTGGTTGTAGTTTGATTAGAATATAGACATATATTTTGTGGTTGAATATGATTTTATTAAAGCTGCGGGACCCGCCACTTTTATGGTCATTACAAATGACCACATTTGGTCATCACCAAATCAACATCTCTCTCTCTCTTTCTCTTTTTTCTTTTCTTTTTCTTCTATCTTTAAGCTTATACTGAGGGTTTATTGTTGAGATATTAATTTTGCTACTTAAGGCAAAGTTGTTAAGCGCGTCAAGACCTTTGTTTTGATCAGAGGTAAGTGTTGTTTGGACCACCATAGAGATTTCAAAATTTAGGGTTCTTGGGCTGAAATTGGGGCTTATTGAATTTTTTCTCTCCAATTGAGGTAGGGGTCTTCTTAATGCCTCTAGTTTTGTCTTTTGGTTGAGCATTTTTAAATCTTTACTTTATAATTTTAAAATTAAAAACCTTGAAATGAAAGTTTGTTGTTTTATCTTTAAAATGAAAGTTATTGCTTAATTAATTTGTTTAAGTGTTAAAGCATGATATAGTGTATATGATTTTTAAGATGAGTATGCTATGATTTAATTGAATATTGTTATAGAATGTGTTGTTTATAGTCACTGAATTATCCTTGCCATGTTTATGCTATTATTGTTGTGATGAGTTTGATGTTATGAGGATGTAACATGGTGCATTGCATAACATGGCAAGGGAGGAAATTTTCAAAGGGGTTGTAAGGGAAAGCTTTTTTTATATATAAAAGATAAGCTTTTATTTGGAATGGGAATTTTTTTTTTTTTTAAAAAATGAACCGGATTTCGTCAGTCCGGGGCTAGCTTGACCTAGAGAGAGCGCGCCCGATTCAGGGTATGAAAAAGTTTATACTAGGCCCTATAATGGTTGCCGAATTTGGAACCAGGGATAATTATCAATCTCGCCTTCGGAAAGTCAGTTAACAGGTTTCGAAAAGTGTGAGTTGGGTCGGTATAGACCAAGTTGGGATAGGGTGCATCACATTTCAGACCATGCACATTACTTTGTAGAATTATGTTATATGATTGATGATATTACTTGTTATGTTGTGACTGTTATACAGACTCCCGTTACTTAACCCGTTCCTTTTCCATTTCCTTATGTGTTACGTGGCTCAAGAGAGTTCAAAACTGACGCTTTAGGCGACTTCTATTGAGCTTTATGCTCACCCCTCCCTTTATTATTATTTTTTTCCGGTCACGGCAAAAAGGTAGTTGATGATGTTCTTCCACCTGTGTAGTCGGTGTTGAAGAATGTATTATTTCTTGTATTATTTTTATATCATTACCACAGTGGAGTGACTATTTTTTTGAATATATATTTTGACGTATTTGGGCATGTAATTAAATATAATCTTACTAAATCTTTATTTTGTGTATTTTATGGAACATGGTTGTGAATTACCAAAAATCAGGTTAACAATGTTGTTGTTATATTGGGTGATATCACGTAAATGTAGAAATGAATATAAATATGTACAAGTGCAATGGTGGTATTGGGTGGTTGTTACCAATGTTGGAGTAATTAAAGAAACAGAAAAAAAAAAAATTATTTTTTTGGTAGGTTTCGGTCGACGTATGAGCAGTATCTTAGGTTTTTAGACACTGAGCATTTTTATTGTGGATAACCCAAACCAGTCGACATGAAGTTCTCATATGTTGACCGAATGACCTAGACTAGTTGACATGAAATTTCCACACGTCGACCGGTATGTCCAAAATTTGGACAGTGGGCTTTTCTACAGTACACGTCACACACCAGACGACGTGTAAGTGTTACATGTCGACCGGTACCTGTATATTATATCTTTGTGATTTATTTTCCATCTTTGCCCTTTTCCACCCACTCAAGTTTATTGCACACATTATATGACTCAGTATAACTATATTTTAACCACGAAAATGACTGTTGTAATACCCCTAATTTTAAAAGGATAGTTTCGGTATTTAATTAATGGTTTTATAGCATTTTATTTGATTTATTTGGCTATTTATTATATGTTTAATTGAATTAATTATTTAAATTGAAGTTTGTGCTTAATTGACTGATTTGTGTAATTGATTAGGTTGTTTAAATGATTAATTTTAATTTATTTGATTGTATTTAATTGGTTGTACGTTGATGCGTAGTTAATTATTAATATTAAGTGTTTGTTTTATTTTTATTTTTATTTTAAAGAATATGGATATGGTTAGTAGTAATGGACCATCTAATTGGGTTGCATGGACTTCTTGGATATGGTTATTAATGGATACGGATAATTACCCATAAATAGTGGTACATATTTGTATGGGTATATATGTATACTGGGATATTATATTTATTAGTATTTTAAATAATTAATATTAATGAATATAGTTAATTTATATGTATAGTTATAAGTAAATTATACGTGTGTGTGTGTGTGTGTGTGTGTGTGTGTGATCACGTTACAGACTTAGAGATTATATACATATGTATTTTATTTTCCTTTTTAAATTATTTTCCCTTATATTAGAGTTGGGATATGAATAGGATTAGGGTATTGTTATAAGCCTATATATTTATAATGTTCGTCTGCCAAAGGGATTGCAAAACCCATTCACGTAGACAACAGATGGGTTAGAGAAAGAGAGAGAGAGAAAAACCGAGAGAGGGAAGAGAGAGTTCGGCCAAGAGAACTAAACCAAGGAGTAGGAAGAAGTGAGGATTGCTCGTGGGTTGAACCAGGAGCAACTGAGAGTCTTGACGGCAGCCCGTAGTTGCTGGAAAAGTTAGGAAGAAGGAGACTAATGTTTCAATCCGAAACCTAAGGCAAGTTTTACTTCTACTTTCTCTCTTTGATTCCGTGTTCTGTACAGGCCTAGGATAATTCTAGGACTAATCACTTATTAATTTGATCATGTATGCATGCCTAAATAGATAAAAACAGTGATAATATTTGTAAATTGTTATCTTCTTGATTATGTGTATTCTTTCATGAAAACTTGTTTTAATTGATGTTAATGATGCATAAGGATTTAATATAATTATTTGGGATTGTCTGGGTTTTAGAACAGAGGGTTAGGACCTTTAATGGAGGCAATCAGATCAACCAAAAGTCGTTGGAGACGGAAAAGAAGGAGTAGAGCAGGGAGAGAGGTGGTTCCCTCAGGTCGAGAAGCGGCTCCCTCTAAGAGGGAGTCGGCTCTGTGATGAAGGGAGGCGGCTTCCCTTAGGAGGGAGCTTGCTCCATGAAGGAGGGAGGCGACTCCCTCTCAAAGGGGGCGACTTTTTCACTATTTGATGGATTTTGAGGTATTTTGGCTACTGTTTTGAGATTTTTGGGTTCCAATGATGGTTTGGATGATGATGTGAGTTTAAAATAATATTAATCGACATATTTAAATTCCAAGAAACATAATTTACATATATATGCTATGAACTTGAACAATATGAAATTTTAATTATGTTTTGCATATTGTTAATGGACATGAAAGATTTTATTGCTTAGTATTATTCCTAGCAATCTAAATGGATGCTATATGATTCTGATCATGTGTTAGCAGGATAATATACTCAGTTATCTATTTGATTTATATTGTGCTTATCTCTAGATTTATTTGATGTATTGTCTATAATTGTTACATCATTTATTGAAATGTATATATGTAATATACCAATATAGGATGGTGGCATTCTAGGGATGATTGTTTGTAAATAATAAAATTTTTAAGAAAATTTTATTTTTAAACATCAATATTTTGGATAGGTAGGTCGGGTTTCATAGGTCTCTTTTTTTTTTTTTTTTATTTTTTTTTTTTTTTTAAAATATACAAATTACATTTTCTTTTTCCATGTTTGTAAATATCAAAATTTTTAAGAAAATATTATTTTTTAAACATAATATGGGTCTTAACGGGTTGACCCTATATATTTTTTAAACATAATTTATAAAAAATAATAATTAATGGGTTCACGGGTCATAATAAGTTGATCCTATACATTTTTGACCCGCCCATTTTTAAGCCGTTCTCAGCTGGTTGAATATAAGTCTTGATTCATGTTTTATTCAATCATTTTTAACCAGCCCAAATTCGACCCAACTCGATCATTTTCAACCCAATCCAAAAAATAATAATTAATGGATACACCGATAATAATTTTTTTTTTATGGCAAATCAGGCCAATTAGCTTCCCAAACGCCTCCATCTCTCTATTCTCGTTCTCAACTCTGCAAATCCATTAGTAGGGCAAATCCATTCAGCCTCCCAATTGCCGTAGTCTCTCTCTGCAACTGCAAACGACAAAATCTACAAGGATCAGAAGTTCAAAACCCGCCTCGATCTCTATTCTCGTTCTCAACTCTAAACTTACCCCCCTCCCCACCCTCTCTCTC
>JAOTQH010000001.1:7663793-7675589 GCA_025631255.1 Cornus kousa | reverse complement strand
CAATGGCTCTTAGCCATGATAGATGTATTACATTTAAAATCTATATTCTGCGAACTTGAAAATAAAGCTAGGAATAAATGTCGTAAATAACCAAATGATGGATGTCCCAAACGCCGATGTAACAGCCATATCTCCTTTTCTTTTCTACTGGTTTGATGGTGCGTGTGATTTGCTATGCCCGGGCTGAAGTCATTCGAGTAATACAGTCCCCCCCTCTTAGTACCACGCCCAACAATCTCCTTGCTGAGAATATCTTGAAGAAGACAGAAAGAGAGGAATATATGTACTACATAATTGAGTTCTTCCGTAACTTGACTCATAGACATCAACTTATTTGAGAGAGACGAAACAAGGAGCGTGTGAGATAAAGAGAGAGAGGGAGATAAGGGCACAGTTCCAGCCCCTGTGACTGGGTAAGTTGCCCTATTGGCGTTGGCAATACAAGTCCTCCTTGGTTGAGTTGTATTGAAGAAGTCATTTGGATCAAATGTCATATGATCAACTGCCCCAGAATCGATAATCCAGGCGTCATCATTCCAAGAAGTAGAGGTACAAAAACCATGACCACAATTACCTTCTGGGAGTGAAGTGGAAGATTCAGCCACTGGAACAAGTGACAACTGAGATTCAGCAGTGGCCACCGCTACTTGACCCGTGCCATCTTCTATCACAGGAGCATCTCGTTTCTTTCGGGCTTGTAATTCATGCCACTAGTCTGGATAGCCATTTAGTTTGAAGCATGTCTCTCGGGAATGTTTTGTACTGCCACAGTGAGTGCATTTTTTCCCATCAGCATGACCCTTGGATCGTGAGGATGACCCAAACTTCACCAAGGTTTGTGACTGGGCAGATTTCACACCTTTGGTGGCCATAACAACACCATTAGCCACTGCTTCTGCTCCTGATGCCATCACAGATTGACGGATATTCTCTCTTCGAACGTGAGCGTATGCCTGCTCAACTGTGGGAAAAGGCTTCAGTTGGAGAACATCACTCCGAACATTGTCTAGTCGATCATCAAGCCCATCAAGAAAAATATACACTCTCTCCTCCTGTAGAATTGAGTTGTATTTCTGTATATCGGTTGCACATTCCATTGGATTGGGACGACGAAAATCGATCTCTCGCCACAAACCCTGTAAATCATTGTAGTATTTCTCTATCGATCCGCCTGCTTGTTTCATCCGAGAAACACGACGTCTGAGATCATATACCTGCGAGGTATCAGTTCCATCAAAGTATGTTGTGGCAGTAGAGTCCCATACCTGCTTAGCCGTTGGGTAGCGAATAAAGTTCACAACCAAGGAGTAGTCCATTGAGTTTATCAACCATCCTTTCACCATGGCATTCTCAGTTCGCCATTTACGAAATGATGGGTCAGTTTCTGGTGGTGGAGGGTAGTCTCCATT
Organism: Cornus kousa; assembly: GCA_025631255.1. Taxonomy (NCBI): domain Eukaryota; kingdom Viridiplantae; phylum Streptophyta; class Magnoliopsida; order Cornales; family Cornaceae; genus Cornus; species Cornus kousa. Next base: position 7,674,180 of record JAOTQH010000001.1, on the reverse strand, counting down.
GATATATCCCAGTTTATCTTTTCCTGAGATATACATCTCAACAACCTGGGACCATAAAGCATAGTTGGAACCATCCAACTTGATGCTTATTGGAATTGTCGGGGAATCAGTGATGGGTAAAGCAGAGGTCTGGGCCCTTGTCAAGACCTCCGTCATTTTTGATGTCAGATTGTCAAGGATGGCTTCGGTGGAAATAGGAGTTGGTGTCAATTCGGTGGAGTCAGCCATGGATGCCAAGCAGTTTGGACCTCTAATTGATCAAGAAATAGGGAACCCAAGATCATGCTCTGAAGTTATCATTTTGCTCTTGCTTCCTCTCTGTGACGAAGAAGATGAACCGGCAGTGATGCGGCGGTGGCGGGGTGTCCGCAGATCGGCGCCTGGTTTGAGATTTTTGGAGAGCAGCCGCAGAGAGTGGCTTGATCTGGAGACGCGACTGCGACAATGGATCCGGCGGGAACTGTAATCTGAATCAATCTTGGCAGCTGGTGGTGGAGATCGTCTTCGGCTTGGGATGAGATTGGCTTGGGCCAAGGTGGATCCGGCGATGTGCACAGTGGCTGTTTCGGCCTCAATGGGGAAAGCCGGTGGATAGCGCGAAGGGAAAAAACACGGCGGCTCGTGACGGGCCACCGGCGATGGCAGATCCGGCGACGGCTATGGAGAAGGTAGCGGTTCGTCACCGGCGAAGAGCTTGTGCAGCTGTTTGGTAGAGGTGCGTCGCCGGCGAAGAAGTTGGGCAGCGGTTCAGCTGTGACATGTGATGGGTCTGTTGTATGGCTATGAGTATGGATATTCTGTGTATGCGTATGGGTCTGTTGTATGTGTATGGGTTTCAATGAATTTCAACAAATAAATTCAAAGGTCCGGTTCACACCATTGCTCTGATACCATGTCAAACCATGATTTTCATATATCTTTTCATAGAACAGAGTACAAAATATATAGATACAAGAAACCTATTTTAGGATACAGCAGCCACGGCTATAATTAAGTTTTACCATGATTTAAGGGATTCCTATACAGCAGGCTAATTACATGACTCACGCCAACAGTTTTGTCCATGGAGGAGGGTCAAGGTTGGTGGCATGTGTTGTCTACAAGCTGAGGCTGATTTCTACAAAAACCACCATACCAAGTTTCTATTAGTTAGATGATGATTTGAACTATTCTTTTGTACGTACACACACACACACACACACACACACATATATATATATATGTCTATGTATCAGATATATTTTTCCATTTTCAATAAATGCACCTTAGGGGAAGAAGGCCATTGGAACCCAAAAAGTTGAGGATTTGGATTTGTGGGTCTCTCTGTGGAAGCCAATCGAACATACTGTTCGGATTCCTTGTAAAAGTTGTAGGCGGATGCACCTATATTTATAAAATAATCAACAAAATTGTATATGGATATATATATTCATAGAATTGTTGGGAAAAAAAAAACTTTGAGCTTGCTTGGGTTGTCGCTCAAAAGACAATTTTCAAAGAATTTAGAAAACAAAAAATCGTTTTTGAGAAAATAATAAAAGACTGATTTGAAAATAGAATTTTTTAAACCGAGTTCTCATAAAACAATTTTTAAAAATTGCCAACCAATTCAGTAGGATTTTGTAAGTTTAGAAAGATGACTTTTACATACTTGTGAAGTTGACTATATTGTTTATTCCCCGCTTACTTATGTCTAGTATCTAGTCGAATTTGATTTACGTTGAATAAAAAATGATTTGTATATTTTATGAAATTTAAATCTAAAAATAGTAGCATGCATAGTCGCACCGCTACAATTTGGATTAAAAAAACAAAAGAAAGGGGAAAGTAAAATAGTATTCTTTACCATTTACCTAAAAAAAAAAAAAAATAGTATTCTTTACGATCTACATACTCTATGACTAGGAACACGGTACAAGGAATTCCCGGCCTCTAGTAGAACAAGAATATAAATAAGCAAAAGTTTTTCTTTCATAATTAAATTTTTTGACCATACATAATCGCGAATGAGAATTTTTACGAACTTGATGTTGATAAATGGATATATAGCCGTAGAATTGTTGGAAAAAAAAAAAAAAAAAACTTTGAGCTTGCTTGGGTTATCACTCAGAAGACAGTTCTCAAATAATTTTGAAAACGTTTTTGAAAGAATAATAAAAGACAGTTTTGAAAAAATAATTTTTTAAACTGAGTTCTCATAAAACAGTTTTCGAAAATTGCAAAACCAATTCAGTAGGATTTTGTAAGTTTAGAAAGATGACTTTTACATACCTGTGAAGTTGACTGTGTATTGTTAGAGTCATAACTTTCCTCCATAACTTGCTGTTGAAACAATAATTTGCTCTTTATTGAATGCAATTAATCTAATCTGGAAATTAAGAAAGGAGCTAACTATAAGAGATTTATCTTACCTTGTGCACACGCACACGTTTAAGAGTCTGCTCAAGTATATGCTCTCGGTACTGTGCCTCACACAAAGTTGTGATTTCAATAGGATCACCTTCAAATATCCTATAATAAATTTAAAAAGAAATAGATTATAATGATTAATTAATTTCTTTCTCGCTAACTTTTTTTAATTATTATTTTAAAATGCATATAGTTTTTGTGGTTGCATGTACTCAAATGTGGAGTTATCTCACTTGTACACCCAAGAATTATTGGATACTTCAGGGATCTGAGTACTCAATAACATCGCGTCCCATTTTTTTATTTTTTTATCCCGGCAAAAATTTAAATACCCACATGTTTTTATGGGGACTTAAACACGATCGCTCCTAAAGGGTTAGAGTTTTAGGTTTGAGAATCATTATTCGGAGCAAATTTGTAGTGTGTAGAAATTTGTAGTGTGTAGATGCATATAGTTACAATTAATAGATACCTCAGTCGTCTTTCCATATCCTCCATCTGAAACTTGCATCGAATGATTTCTTGCTGAATGCACTGTAATGCATGAAATTAAATTGTTTTATTTTACTCACTAGTACATAAAGAAGCTCTGGAAAGCTTGAAATTAATCAATTTACTTCATGAAAATTCCAAAATATATTGTTCATAAATTAAATACCTCAATCTGAGAGTCAGCACTTGCTGGGCTGCTTCACATAACAGCAAAGAAGACAATAAAATTATTTAAAAAAAAAAAAAAAGAAAAAAAGAAAAAAAAGAAAAAAAAGAGAGAAGCTATATATGTTATTGAATTAAATATCAGTAAGAAAAATTCACAAGTGGGAACAAAAATCAATCATTAGTATTGATGATACAGACAATAAAGGGTAGTGAAAAGGGGAAGAAACCAAGCCTTTCCTCTTGATTGCTTGGATTGGCTTTATTATTCAACTTACCAAGAGCTTTTTGAAGATACTGCAAAATTCATCATTTAATTTTAATTAAATCCACTACAGTTTTAAATCTATAGTGAGCCCATAAAAAAATTGCGATTTAGAGAGTGTTAATTACCTCTTGATTGTTCATCCTTTTATATGATTGCATGAAGACATACACAAATCCATATCAAGAGGGAATTAAGAGAAGAAAAAAAACCATCAAAACCAACGAAAGTGAGAATTGTTTTAGAACTTGATGCTAGAACCAAAGATCTCCTTACCGTCCTCGTTCATGATCTGGAAGATTCAAATACCGTATCATAATCTCTTCGACGCTGTCACAAATTAAAATTTACTTTATGGATCAATATATATTAGCTAAAACTCAATTAAAAAGACAATAATTAAGAAGGAAAAAGGAAAAAAAGAAAAAGAAAAAAAAAGGTGAAAATAATGTTGTGAGCAATTTGTAGCACCTTCTGTTTCCAGAGAAGGTGGTGACTTTTCCAGAAGGTGAAAACAAGATGAGAGCTACATCAACATCACATAGAACTGAAAGTTCATAGGCTTTCTTGGTAAGCCCATTTCGTCTTTTTGAGAAAGTGACCTGCCTATTTGTTGTGTTCTCAATCTTCCTGATTGGAACTTTTACCCTCCCCATCACTCTTCTTGAAAATATATTCTCTTTCTTTGGTTTGGATCCTAGGAAGAAAACTACTGTAGAGACAGGACCTAATCTCTCTCAGCTAAACCTAAAGATCTATATAAATTTTATAGAACCAACATATATATATATATATATATGTATTATATAATTGAGTAAATAATAAATGTTTATGGTTGGAATGATTAAAATCAACCAAGTTAAATAGTAAGATGAGGAGGAAAGCTGGAATTGAAGGAACTGCATTAGACAATACATTTCGTCAGTATCAGGCCATTCACACAAGATGACGAGAGAGAGAGGTGTTGTGTTGCCCGGTTAGTTAGGGATTTTGCATGCAGGGTCATTCTTGGAATTTCATGATTAACTTTAACGGACAAATCTCATCATAAAATTACAAAAATCTCCTTGTGGAATAATATTTTGAAATCAGCCAATTGTGTAATTTATTAAAATTAAATTAAATTTAATTCATTAGCTTCTTAAATTTTTATTTGATATATAGTTCCGTCTATTTGGACGTAAAATATTCTTTTTGTAAAATATTTTTCATTTTCATATAAAATATTTTTTTTATTTTTACTTTATCGATATTTGACAAAGATTTACATCAAGGTTGAGATTGAGTCCATCGGACGGAGTATGTAAAATAATTTATCAAAAATTGATAAATAAGTTATTTTTGTTAAATTTTTTTTTTTCCTCGTAAATATTTTACTACAACAAAACACCAAAAAATAAAATAAAAAAATATTTCTGAAAAATATTTTACGTGGAAACAAATGGAGCCATAATTTAAAATTTTTGTATCTTAAAATTAAACGGATTATTACTATATAAATGGGTCGTGTTTTCTTACGGGTTTCACAAACCATTAATATCAAACATGTATTACATTGCATTAATGCTCATATCCATAATGAAAAATCAAACATGTATATGTATTACATTGCATTAATGCTCACATCCACAATGAAACACCCTTCATTTTATATACCATCCATAACGAAAAATCAATATTGGTACCCTAACTGTAGAAGATTGTTAGAGATTTTGTATATTATAATTACAAAAATTAAACATATTATTACTATATAAATGGGTTGTGTTTTCTTTCGAGTTACACAAACCATTAATATCGAACATGTATATGTATTACATTGCATTAATGGCTCACATCCATAATGAAAAATCAAACATGTATATGTATTACAGTGCATTAATGCTCACATCCATAATGAAATCTCTAACAATCTTCTATGGCTACCGTACAAATATTGATTTTTCATTATGGATGGTATATAAAATGAAAAGTATTTTTGTTATTCGATATAAAGTTAGGATGCTAAGAGATAGACATGGAAATACTTATAAATTGAAATGAGTTAACTTAACATGACTAATTAAACAAGTAAATTCGATTAAATAATTTGAGTCTGCAATCCTGAATGTTGCACGATTGATTAAATGAATTAATTACAACTAATTAAATGGATTATTATTATTTTTTTTAACAAACAAACAAACGATATCATAGAAAAGGAAACGAAACATAGTCCAAGAGAAGAGCATTTAACAACCACGGGGCCATGTGCTTCACTCCAAATCATCACATTCAGCTTCAAGAGCCTTTTTGCTCAATATATGAGCCACCACATTTCCTCCCCGAGGAACCCAAGCCAGTGAAGATCATATGCAATGCTTCAGAAGAGAAATGACATCATTAAACACCACAATTTGAGCTTCCACCGAGGCCTTTAGCTGCATGACTGACTTACAGTCCCCTTCGATGACCACATCATGGTACCCCTAACTTTTAAGGAGAACTAAAGAATTTCTGAGAACAAAAATGATCAAAGAACATCGAGGAAACTTTAATGGTATGGCCAAGATGATTTATTAGAATCAAGCCCCCACTGCAAATCCTTCTTGCAGAATCGTATGCCATACTAAAATTGAGTTTAAAACCCCCAACCACCGGCACCGACCACCTCTCTAATGGAGAAGGAGACGAAGAAGGGAAAAAGAAAGGAGACTATTCTGACAAAAAACCTCTCAGAATTCCTGGAAGTCCACGAGGGCTTTCTAAGCAACTTCAAATGGATCCCACCTCTTCTTCTAGTAAACAAGATCATTTCGACATTTCCATAAAGTCCAACAAATAAAGGCTGTTATACCTGTACATTCATTAGAAAACAGTAGACGACTGCCAACGCTCGTATAAATCAACCCATCATTTTTTTTTCCATAATGAGTGCGGCTGGACACTAAAGTCAATTCGAAGAGGGCTAAGTTTCCATACAAGACAAGAAAAAGGGTAAGAGTAGAGAAGATGGTCTACCGTCTCGACCGAACTCTCACAAAAAGGACAATTAGGGATCGCAGCAATGTCCCCCTGAAGGCAAAGCAACAAATTCACCGAGATTCGATCATGAAAACTCTGCCATAAAAATAGTTGAATTTTTCAATAGGCTTTGATTCTCCACAAACTACCAAGATCAGCAGCAAAACTACATTCCTCTTCAGGACGAACACCCTGCACTTTATTAAGAAGCGAAAGGGCAACATAATAAGCAATTTTTATTGTAAAACCTCCATCCTTCGAGGCACCCTACACCTTGGAATCAGCCCTTCTCAACAAGCTGAGGGGAATTTGAAGGATTAGTTATCGATCCCTTTGATTGAAAAAATTACATAACCCATTTATTAAACAGGTTATGCGTGTTGTGTCGTGTTACACGTATAATAATAGTATCGTGTGCGTGTCAAGGGTTTTAAACACGATTAATAATCGTGTCGTGTTCGTGTCAACTCTAATCATGTCCGTATCGTAATCGTGTCGACACGAACATGACCCGCTAACACGAATTATCACCCCTAGTTATATCTTCTTTTGTTACGTCCACATCTTTATGTATAGAAATATGAAAAAAAAAAAAAAAAAAAAAAAAAAAATTTGTCTACCCAAGCTACGTAGTAGGCTAGTAGCTACAATATCTTCGACTCACTTTGCATTCGACAGTATTTACACAAGATTGGAGTTTTCATTCTAATTGTAGATTTGTTAAAATAATAATAATAATAATAATAAAATTAAAAATTAAAATTCTAATAGTAGATTTGAGTGCATGCTTACCTGGATTATGACAAGAATTTATTACCCACTCATCTACATCTTCCACTCATTTAAATCCACATGGCGCTTACTCATTGATGACACTTTTTACTAACTTGACTTGTTTTTATTGGAGAGGAAATTTCCCTCCAGAAAATACAAATTCATTAAAATAGTTTCATTTCTTTCAATTATTTATCCAAATATGATTATTATCATTTTATTTCTTTTTCTAAATATAATTACTATCATTTCATTTCTTTTCATTCATTAATAAACCGAAATACAATAAAAATATTATCATTTTATTTTAGGGCAAATTTCACGAAACCTCCAATACTATAACTTTTCGTATCAAATACCCTCAACCTACATTATAAAACCCCCAACACTATGAAAATTAATCGCATTGCACCATGTCTGTGATAAAAGGACGAAACTACTTTTTTGATATACCAAATCAATTATAAAAAGCCAAAATAGGTATTTTGCCAATTACTAAAATACCTTTAATGACATTTAAGTCACCAAAGCACAAAACGATCGCGTTTTGTGTGTTGATGCAGACAGAGCAATATATATATATATATATATATAGAAAGAATAGTTTTAGAGAGAGAAAGTGAAGGTTGTGTGATGACTTCGTCAGGAAAGGAGGTGAATGAGAGGAGTCGAGATCGATGGAAAATTGGCGGAGGCGGCAGCACATGTGGGCTTCTGTGGTGTTGACGATGCACAGAGAGCAGCGGCAGAGGGTGGTGGTGAGAGCGACGTTAGAGGGCTGCGCCGGCGGTGAGGACGTCGTGATGTATGTGGTGTGATGATGAAGTTGAGAACACCAACAGAGAGGCAACAGAGAGCTACATCAAAGGATTTCTGGCGACGGCAATCAGAAATGACGGGACGACTCACAGCTCACGGTAGAAAGCGCGGAACAACGGTGAGCTCGGCTGTTGGTGGCGGCTGGTTCTGCCGTGGATGACTCAGCCTTGAATGGCTTCGGCTGACTGTGATTTATTTGGCGGTGGCAATAGTAGGGAGCTAGCACGGTGATGGCTGTCGTGACTGGGTTGGATGAAGGTTAATTTCGAAGATGGGTTTCAATTCCGAAGATTGGAGTACCACTTCACAGGGTTTAGCATTGCTAATTTTGGTGGTGGGTGCAACGCAATCAGCGACGAGGATGGCTTGCGGCCATCCGGTACATGGAGTTGCTGGTAGTTGGAGATGGAGATGAGTGCCATCAAGAAGAGGCAGAGCCACCACCTTCCGGCGTAGATTTATATCTAGAGAGAAACCTCCGATCAACTACAGGCAACCAAAGCGATGCTAAACAAACCGACAATGATTGATCTGACGTCGAGTATGTTAAAAGCAGCGCCGTTTGGTGTAGGAGGTACAGTTACAGGTTCTTCAAACGAAGGCCCGTTGATCGAGGAAGGACCTCTCGTAGTCGGAGACGACTCAATAGGTGGTCATTTTGTACTTTGGTGACTTAAACGTCACCAAGGGTAATTTAGTAATTGGTAAAATACCTATTTTGGCTTTTTTTAATTGATTTGGCATATTAAAAAGGTAGTTTCGTCCTTTTATCACAAACATAGTGAAATGTGATCAATTTTCATAGTGTTGGGAGTATTTGATACAAAAAGTGATAGTATTAGGGATTTCGTGAAATTTGCTCTTTATTTTATTTTATTTTATTTTATTTATTAATGTTATCATTTTTTTTATTTTGTACAAAAGCCTAATTTCTAGTCAAACAACGGAATAGATCAAATTTACCACCAAAAAAAAAAAAAAAAAAACCAGACACACACACACACACACGGGAAGAGATCAAGTGATTAGAAAATTTTGTAGGACATCAAATTATTTAATCTCAATGTCGTTGTTAGTATTGAGTCATAATCATCAACGATATAAGGATCCTAAGATGGCAAACAACCAACCGTAATCATGATGAGATTATTTTCTGTAATTTTTTTATTTTGTAGTTTTTTTCCAACTGAGGCGTCTTTTGTTTTTTTTAGGTAAATCATTGAGGCGTCTTTCGTATCCATTTGATAACTATACAGAAATATCAAGTGTTCCATCAATTTAATTTGGTTTGAGTTGTCATCTCTCTACCTCATTTATGGAAGTACACATGGTATATCTTCTTTTGTTACGTCCTCATCTTATGCATAGAAATACGATATATATATTTTTCTATAGCTACAATATGACTCAGTTTAAATTCAACAAGACTTTACATAAGATTGGAGCGTTCATTCTAATTGTAGAGTTGTGGGCACGCTTACCTGAATTATGACAAGAACTAGTTGTCGACTCGTCTAAATCTTCCACTCATTTTTTAGGTCAATGATTTGTGCTCGCTTTTTCTTGATCACTTGTTGAGAATAGTTTTTGGTGTATTGTTATTGTGACTCGTAGGGAAGTAAAATAACATACATCTGGGTTAAATTTTTTATTCTTTTTTAAAGGCTAATTTCATAAAATCTCTATTATTTTTTTATTATAAATCTCCAACCTTATTCAAAAATCCCCTACATTTTAAAATTCCTTAATATTGGTGTTCGATATGCTAACGCGTGAATGATAAATTTAACGTTACTATTTAATGTTAAATTTAAAACTAAAAATAATTTTTTTTAATTACAAAAATACTCTTTAATTATCTTCTTCACCCTTCAAACTCTGGCCATCAATGTATCGAAGCCCTTGGGTAGTAAAAAAAAGCGGGATGTTGTATTTCCAGGATTGAATTTCATATCCGAATGAACCTCCTAATCGTAAGTGTGTTTTTTAGCTATGGGCCTAGTAAAAGAAAAATTGGGATTGGATCTGCTCGGATCTCCCCCCGCAAAATCGGACCGCATGATCTTCGCCCTCTAAATTATTTTTGTAATTTAAAAATCATAATTTTTAGTTTAAAATTTAATACTAAATAGTAAGGTTAAATTTGTCATTTTATAATAAGATAATTTGATTACTTTTTAAAGTGTATGGAATTTTTTGAAATAGATTGAGAGTTTATGATTAAAATTTAGAAATAGTGAAAATATTATAAAATTAGCCCAAAATATTATAATGTATAAACGTTTTGGAAATTTTAAATTTTGTCCATTTTACGATCTTGTTCGGAAATTTGCTCCCGACTTTAAGTCCGCGCAACCCCACGAGGAGAGAATGTTTTGGACCATTTAAAGTAGAGAAATGCTAAATGACCCGACTACTATTCACCCGAAAAAAACCGACAAGTACGTGTCAATAGTAGAT
>JAOTQH010000001.1:7649304-7663693 GCA_025631255.1 Cornus kousa | reverse complement strand
AACGAAGGAATTTTGTTCCTTCCCTCCTATTTTCTTTCCACCCCTCTTTCTTCCTTCCTACCGAACAGAGCATAAGGTAACAATTGTAATTGACTATTTGACTGGTCCGCTGGAAAACCCGTTCTTTTGGACCGCATGAGAGCCTTCCTGTATATATATATATGTAAAATTATTGATAAATAATTATATATATATATATATAATTTTAATCTAATCATACTATTATCGGATTGGACCAGCATAATCCATATCCGATTTGTTAAGCTAACGAATTATAGGATTTGGATCATAATCGGGTTATCGGATTTTTTTTTTTCAATTCATATCCGACTAATCGGATTAGATCCGGATCATGATCCACTCCATTAATAGGTCTACACAAGACCCTTGTATGCCCAAGTATTATTGTCAATGTGTCATTCATTTTGAAATTCAATCTGAGTTTTTTTATAAAAAAAGAAATTGTTACAGTAATTTATAATTTTATCATTTTTTAAAATATTAAAACTGTTATTATAACTTCACCATTTTTAAAAAATAACATTTTTTTTTTTGTTCAATCCGTGAAAATAATGATTAAATGTTTATGTTCAATTGTTTCAAATTCATGAATTTGAGTTTTTATTGAACTGTCCCTATAAATTCATTAACTCCTGAAATAATGAATGTTGTTGACTGTCTAACAAAAATTATGTTAAGCTATTAATTCAATGGTTGATATATTATATTAAGATGGCATAAATGCAAGAGAACCTTCTTCTTCTTTTTTTCTTCTTTTTTTCCCTAGTGAAATTTTTAAAAGTTAAGCGAATATTCAGAATAAGATGTAAAAGCAATATGGAAAGGAAAAAAAAAGAAAAAGAAAAAAGAATTTAATGATTTATAAAATTATACTAGTGGGAACTGAGTGGCCAATGAAAACCAATATAAATGAAAGTCCACAATTTATTCATAAGCTTAAAAATAAAATGTAAAATACTTATTAACTTCACATGGGAAGCAATTGCGTTTGTATTTAAATTTTTCTCTTTTTTTTTTTTTTTTTTGGGTCAAGAATTCAAAACCGAAACCAAATTAGTAGACAGGTCATGCCAGGTGATGAAACAAGCTTAATTTCAGGTGAATTTAGGTCAATAAACTGGATTTATAAGCAACATTTGTAACTAACAACAAATGCTCAAACTCACCTGGCTTGAACCTTCCTTAACATCTTAAAATACTCAATTATGAGAGTAAACTATCAATTCTAATACCGAGACTGCAAGCCAATCATTTCCAAGAGCATTCACCCTTTTACTTTCTCAAGTATACATAAACAAGGAATAATTCATTTTTAGCAGTAGTTATAATAACAATAATCACCAAGGTAATTAGAACACCGATACATGTTTTATTATATTAATTATTATGTCTTAAATAGTATTTTTACACACATTTCTTTCAGGGAAGGATGTCTCTAGCTTACAGTATAAAGTAGAGTAAATCACAACACCTTGTATCTTAATACTTTACTGATCCATTAGACATTGATGAAACCTTGCAGACACACCAAGGGCACATTTCTATAGCGCAGGTCCAGTTGCAATGTGCCGTATTATTTAGAGTTAAATAATGCTACCAGCAACCCTCTTCCTACTACAGCAGAATGGGGAGGATCAACCAACCAACCGTCAACCTGAAAATGCACCAGTTTATGAAAACTTCCATCAGCATTCAAGTTTTGGTTTAATATCATCAGCCTTTCATGTCTGTGCAAAACTAAACATAATAAGCTTCTGCTCACCTCAGGTCATCAGGTTTTGTGCCCACTGTAATAAAATAAAAAATGTTCCATATACAACACAACACACAAATGGATTTATTTTCTTCTCTTGACATAATTGATTTTTAGTCTTGATCAGTCTATTCATGAAACGTCTGTCATTAATTGGGGGCATGTACATGGATACATCACCTAAGTTAGGTTTTGTTAAATTCAAGGCAATTATATATACCCTTTCTCACGGCCTTAAATCACGTCCTTTTCGGTCTCTTCTCTTCCTGATACCTACAACTTTTTGTTTATATCTGCTTTTCTTGTAATGCCATTCATCCATATCAATATCCTCTTGGGAAAAAATTGAAAATTATATATATATATCTCAATATCCTCACTTCAGTGACACACATTTTGAACATGCTGTTTCTTACTAGTGTCTGTTTAACAATTTGTATCAAATAGCAAATGGGAGTAAAATAGGATCCTTCAGTTCCAATATCAAACTAATAAAATGTGTGAAAGCTTTGCAAAGAGAATCAGAGTTTATAGATTGTTTTAGATGGTTCAAGTTTGGTCCAAGGAAAAAGTAAAAAGACAGCAAGTTGTGTTATTGTAGAAGTGGTAGAGAAGAAAGATAACAAAATGAATAAGAAGAAGTATAAAGAGAGAGGAGTAAGGAGAGAGAGAAAGCAATTTCAATCTTTCAAAGCAAGCAATAAGGCTATGATTCTAAATTCAATATTCAATGACTTCAAAACAGATGGTTAGGATATAAAAACTTTAAATGCTAAGAACAATTTAATGAAACCCCTAAAGCATACTCATCTCTTCCGTAATAAAATCTAGATGACTTACTACTCACTGCTGCAGTAGCATGAATAGTACAGTACCATCATCAACATCATTGTCTTTGTCCCATATGAATGGGTTGGCTACATGAATTTAATTTCCATCATTTTTTCTATTACAATAGTACCACCATAATATGCTACAAAAAATTCCTACTTAAAGAAATGTAAGACCTATAATTAAATAAAGGCCAGCAAATATGATTGAAAAAATTAAAAATTACCTAACAACCAAAAACTAGGGCTACATCATGCTCAATTTTCCTTGTCCAGCTAATAGATATGGGGCATCAAACTATCCAATGCAAAAACTTCTGTAGAAACAATAAATTACCATTCTTTTCCTTATCACCTCATTAGACAGCTTAGTGTTCCTCTCGCCCTGGCAACATCCAACATGGAAACTGAGGAAAACATCACTCTTCCTCTTTTTTGGTAGCCATCTACCACAATCGAGCAAGTTACTTTGGTTTTTGTATTGTACAATGCATCCATTCTTGTTCATTTTATGCAGATTTTTTACTCAGGTTTACCAATTAAAAATGTATAAATTCAGAAACTGAAAAATTAAAACTTTTGCAAGTTGTAAAAATGATGGTGGACAATCAAAGAAGCTACAAAGGGTTGCATAAAAGAAAATTAATTATTGATGATACAGAAGGTTTTTGTCCCCTATTGTTGAGAAGGTTGATGATTAGCTGACTCAACTTCAATCTTAAGGAAATCAATGGGTGCACCCAGGAAAAAGCAACTCTTATTGAGGAGGGTCCAAATTTCATATATGACCCTTGCAGCCAAGCGGCATGTACAGGCCAGCTAAAAAATAGATTATAAAACCCAAAACTCAACAAACAAACTTTCTTGGGACTCGTTACATCTTAGCATGTAGGAATAGTATTTAACAACATCAAGAACAGGTGCCTATCTCACCTACTACAAGAATTCAGAATGAAAGTAAGCAAGCCCAATATAAAAGAAAGTGTCATATTCTTAGGCTCCGTTTGTTTTGACGTAAAATATTTTCCTTGGGAATTTTTTTTTTTTTTTTTAGGTAAAATATTTTCTTCTATTTTTATTTTTCGGTGTTTGGCAAAGGTCTAGATCGAGGTTGAGGTCAAGTCCATCGGGTGGGGCATGTAAAATAGCTTGCCAAAAATTGATGAATTCATTTTTCTTTGCTTTTTTATTTAACGGTCATTAACGACAAACCAAATGCAGCTGACCTCCATAAAATTTGAATATTTCCAACAGGCTACAATGTGATCCAATACTAAAAAATACATAGATTAAAGGCATTATTGTTTTGGAACAAGATGGAAGTTACCCATACTCACTGACATGTTGTTTTTGACAAAGTGAATTCAGGAAGACGTGAGATTTGGTTTAACAGCCATTAGAAGTGGCAATCACATTGTAAGGAAGATTCACTAACCTGAAATTTTCGTTTTCTATGGAGGCTCACCTGTACTTTTTCCTTCAGCTTCTGCCCTTAGTAGAATCCTATCAGCTTGACTTCCAGCAAACTTCTTCCTAAAAAACTCAATATCTCCATCTTTCTGTACCAAAATGTAAAAGGATTAAAAAAGGAGAAAAAAGAAAAGCTAAATGAGTATTAGCAGACAAATGGAAATATCACCATCTTGAAAAGCAAATAATGAAAAAAAAATATATATATATATATTCTTAAACAGTAAAGATATATACCAATTCCTTAAACAAAGGTTCTGGTTTCCCAATTTTGTGACCAGTGGATATAATCTCCCAAGGTTTTCTTGCCCTTCCAAAATCTCCATTTTCATCACAAAGTGAAAGTTGTGTTTCAGAAGGCAAATTAAGTTGCTTTAGTATCTTGATTGCCAAAATTACAAAAGCATCATATTAGGAAACTTTTGAAAATAAAAAGGGTTGTGACAAACATTAGGAAAATATTTTTCAACCTATTTCGTACAGAGTGCGGGCCTGATATATACCTCAAGAGAAAATGAAGGCATGAAAGGTTCTAGCAAACATGCAAGTAGATAAACCATGCCCAGTGAAGTTTTTACAACTATTGAGCAGGAAGCTCTATTTTCCTTGTAAAGCTTCCAAAATTGGCTCTCCTACGTATCACATTAAAGTGATCAATATAATTGTAACATAGCATGTGAAATAATGAACATATACAGCTTTACAGATACGCGTTCCCTTCGCTAGAGATACTCATTCCAATTTTAAGTCCTTGCTTTAGTTTAACCTACTTAACATTATGCATTAATACTCCCCATTAAGAATGCAACATTGAATGATTAAGTAAATAAATCATAGGTAAGAATTGTAATACAACACAACAACGTTAGACAGTTTCAATTTATCACCTTTTCCATGGATTCTACATATTCCTCAACATATTTACCAACTTTTTCTGCCAATATCTTTGTCAATAGATGTGATTCTGCAGCTGGAGCATCAGGAATGACACACCCATATCCTTCTCCTGCAAAAAGGAATTATCAGAGAAAGCATAGGAATATTACTCAGGTTGATATAGGCAGTGCAGTGACAGAAGTCTAGGATGAAATTCCTCAAGTCTAGCATGAAGTTTCAATAATATGCCAATTTCTAGGGCGTTCCTTCAAAGTGAAAATACACAATGAAGTATGTAAAACACAATTAAGATATCACCCTGACGGACCAACGGACCACGTGGTAGGAACTCTCCTCCCCAAGGGAAAGGTGAGTGGTTCGAGTCCCACATGGTCCATTGTAGTGTGTGGTGTGTGTGTGTTGCTTACCTACCAAAAAAAGTAAAAAACAAAAAACAAAAACACCTGAAGGGCCAAGTATTGATACAGGATGGAAGACTCCTCATACAGTGAGATACAACTGAAAGGACATTTCAGAATACCCAAATGTGGAATTTAATATTATAGGCACACAAATCTAGAGATCTTGCTAAAGATACCATGAATAAAAATGCAAATTCCTTCAATAGTACATAAATAAAGCATAAACAGTTCAAATGAGATCCCTAAAACTTCAATATTGTCACATGATAAGTCTCATTTTACTTTATTTAGTTTGTTTATATTATATTTTGTTTTCAGAAAAATGTATCAATTTATAAGAATCTTATTATTTCAATGGTTCAATTCCTCATTAATAAACTTTTAAAAGCCCATTTATGTACAAACAAATCCCTATATGTTCACTGTACAAAATAAAGAGCATAGAAATTCAATTAAGTACCCACACAAAATAGGGAATTAAAACTATGAAAAAAATTGGCAAGACATAAAATTTTACCAACAAATCATAATTTTGTGGAACTAAACCTAAAGTGCCTAATGCTATATCCATAACATCAAAAACTAGGGATGCACAAGGAAACCCGTTGGACTGATCCAATCCAATCCAATCTGTGCGGATTGGTTCATTTCTGAAGGGGTACTGGTTTGTTTGGTTTAAATTTTTTTGGAACCATCCAAGACAGAATGGTTCACAGATTGACGGTAGAAAAATACAGTCCATTCCAAACCAATCCGTGCATTATGTATATATTTATATATACACACACAATAGGACTTCATATGATTGGTTGTCTACACAGTGACACAGCCACACCCATCCCCTCCCTTGACCGCTCCCTGCCGCCCCTCTTTTCCGTCACCCTCGAGTGCTCACTCCAGTGAGCCCGTTGTGTTTGGCCGGTCTAAATCGCATGCACACACACAGTCTCTCTCTCTCTCTCACACACGCACTCGGTTCTCTCATCCTAGTTCTTTTTTCTTTTCCTTTTATTTAATCAACTGAAATTTGGATTTTGATTTCTGATATATGCATTTCAACGTTTTGGCTTGGGTTTTTAAGGGTCGAAATTTTGTTGTCTTTTTTTAGTATTAGCATGCAAAACTTGGGGATCTGTTTGTGCATTAAGCCTTTAGGACACAAAAAAATGTAAAACATTCTGTCTTTTGATATATGTTTTGCTAGATCCCCCACCCCGCCACGGAAAGTATAGAAATTAATTCTTGAATTTTCCGAAAATTAGTTATTTCATAAAGGGCCAAACCAATCCAATCCGTTCTCCTACAATCCGAACCACGGTGTATATATATAATATCCCAAAAAAACATAATGAAGAAACCATGACAACTCAGCAAGCATCAAGTTTAATATAGAAAAGCCCCAGTGAGACTTATCAAAAAAGAAAAAGAAAAAGGAAAGCCCCAGTGAGATTAATTGCATTCTACAGTGAAATTCACTCTCACAAAACTAGCTGTATTTCAGGAACTTAATTACATGGCACTGACTGACCTGGAGGTTTGGCAATGAAGCTCAAGACTCGATTAATAAAATTGCCCAAATTATTCAGCAACTCAGTATTTAGTTTCGCTTGCAAGTCTATCCATGTAAATAATGTGTCTGATACCTATTAAAAGAAAAAGATATCGAAGTTGACAAGTAGAAAACAATTATAGATGACCTTTAAATTCTATATCAAGTTATCAACAGAATTCACCTCTGGCCTGTTAATTAGCAAGTAATATCGCCACACTTCTGCAGGAATGTTTGTATCTTTTGCATCATTTCCGAAAACTCCTACGCCCTTGCTCTTGGAGAATTTTCCTGCATCATCAGGCATATATTAACTTTCTGTCTGATAATTTGAAATATATATATATATATATATATTTAAGAACCCAAGCATCATAATATCATGAAAAGCTCATGTATCATGAGGTCAAGTCAAATGACCATATTAACATAATGACAACCATTTAAGAGAGCTAATATATGCCTGCTTCATAGTTCAGATATTCTGTAACGCTGATGCTATTCATCAATGTCCAATTTTCTCCAGTTCCAAGAAGTGTAGAAGGAAACATTACCTGAAACAAAATAACAATTAATATAGGCATATTCTGCAACAAATTTGACTCCACCAATGATCATAAAAATAGTCAAATATTATTGATCGATAACCTCATACATATTTACTTTTGGGTCTTTCTGTTTTCAGGAATTGGCAGCAGAATTGAGGATGCGAATGGGATCAGCAGTCCCCATTTCCAGTTCTTGTACAGTTCAATCTTTCATAATCGGACTACCACGCCAAATCTAAGAATTGAATATTAGCCCAAAAAATGAATTTTTTAATTCTCAGGGGAAGGTATTGTCAAATGCAGATCCTACTAACAAGCATTCCACAACAAAGAAAAAAAGGAAAAATGAGCTACCAGTACCCTAGTGCCATCACTATTGCCACTATATTGCTCTATTTAACACCCCTGCTCATACATAAGTACTACCACCGCTGTCCCCACTAATGCAACCATCCATTAATATCACCATAATATCCCCGTCAGTGCTCACGGGAACTGCTGCCAAGTCTATGCATCCATTGCTACCACACTATTATGGTACCACTATCAGAATTACCATCTAAGACCATCCATAAGATTACAGCCACATACCCTCTCTAATGCCATGCCAGCAATCGCCATCACACAATGCGTATTTCAACAACAAATCACCTCTACTACCATCTCCATCTTCGGTACCTTGCAAGTCTACCACCACCAATACCTCCAACAACTGCTAATTACTATCATCACCATCAAAACTGATAACTAGTCACCATTGACACTGCCAGAACCGCCTCCCACTAACTTTTAGCACTCCATCATCTCCATCACCATTGTTGACCACAATGATCTCCAACAAGCTGTCAACTCAGCCACTAACCAAACTTCAGCAAGCTATAACCATTGTTGGAATTGTAAATCCAAGAATAAATCCCTAATCCTAAATCAGAAACACCATCATACAGATTCATCATAGACTTTAAAAATGAAATTCTTTCTCAGAACATAAAAATTTAGTTAACTGTATGTGCAAAAAAGGAACAATGATTTGGTTATTAGATATAATATCACAAATTTGACAGCTGGAAGCTCTTAAAAGGTGTGAGATTGGAAAATGTGAAATTGCCAGGTAAGAAATTAAGATTATTTATTATTGTAACTTGCATCATAACACACTGTCAGTTATCATTTGTAAATTATAATAGTTAATAAGAGCCATGGCCATGTTAGGGTTTTTCCTTTTCTTCTTTTCTTATCTAAATAATGACTCTTAATGATGAGCCCTTTTTAGTAAAATAATAAATTCCAACATAAAGATGATTACAAGAAACGTGTAACCATCCAATTGGCAAGCCTGGTACACGAAAGGAGGGGGCACAAAAAGTAAAAGTAGGAACCATGTAGCCTTTACTTCCAAAAATCAATGACATTATGAGAAATGAACTCTTACAGTGTGGAATGGTATATTATCCTTGCCCATAAACTGATACAGCTCCACGTTATTAGGGTCTTTCCACCACTTCTCCCATTGAGGCGTATGGCATGCAGTAATGGACACATATCCAATAGGTGCATCAAACCACACGTAGAACACCTGAGTTTCATGTCGTCAGAAAGAAAATTGATCAAAGAAAATTCAAATGTGTGCTCAAAATTATGCTGCTTCTACAAAAAATTACTAAGTAAAAGAACATTGCTCAACAGCAATAATTGCATCTTAACCCACCTTATCCTTAAATTTTTCATGTGGAACAGGAACCCCCCACTTAAGATCTCTAGTAATACAACGTGGATTTAGTCCTTCTTTAAGCCAAGCATATGTAGCTTGTATGGCATTCTGGCTCCAAGACCCTGCAACTGACATTTTGTTGATATACTCTTCCAATTTATCCTTCAGCAGTGGCAGCTCTAGAAACAAGTGTTCAGTGTCACGGATTTGAGGAGTTGTTTGACATACCTGTTCACATTACACGCTTGCGTATGAAATAGCAGAAAAGTGCCGAAGAATGTGAACGCCTCTAAATTCCAGTTGCCAGAATTTAAACAATACTGTGATTTCAATCAAACTTCTTGGCAAATTCATGACATATGAAGAAAAAATATTGACATTCACGAAGATAAGTACCCTGCATCTAGGATCTTTCAATTCTGTAGGGTTCAACAACTTCCCACACTTTTCACATTGATCTCCACGAGCAAAATCATAATTACAATTTAACGTTGGACAGGTGCCCTCCACAAGCCGATCAGCTAGAAAACGTTCGCAAGTATCGCAATAAAGCTGTGTCACCGTTCACATTAAGAGTAAATATTTCTTCTTCTTCTTCTTTTCTTTTTTTTTTTTGATAAATTAAGAGTAAATATTTCTGCAACTTAACAATGAAGCATTAATCCAATTAAAAGGTTGGAAGTTACCTCACCATCACAGAAAATATACTATCTAAACATAATATAACTACTGTGTACCTGCTGCATTGTATTTTCAGAAAGCCAGTTGTTCTCCATCAATTTCCTGAAAATTCCTTGGCAGACCTTAGTTTGCTGGGGAGTTGATGTACGTCCAAATTCATCAAAACTTATATTGAACCAATTGTATACCTCTTTATGAATTGCATGGTATCTACAGATGCAGGAGACATGAATTAAAATGAGCATATACGCAATTTATGCACAGACAAGTCAACTCAATGACAATGAAGCACGTGTTCCATGAGGAAATGACCTCTATAGAACTATATGAAATCAGCTGAAGGATACAACTCTAATATGCTTGAAATTATGTAAAATTCAGACATCTGACCAGTCAACTCTATAACCTCTTAAAAGAATTCCGATTAAAGAAACAACACTCTGCATCACAAAGTATATACACATTCAATAAGATACAAATTCTCCTCCAATGATCAATCTGACTATCAGGTAGTGAAAGCCAAGTCAGAGCCGATTAGCAAAGAACTGGATCCTGTGGAGCCTGAATTATTGCCATATAAGAGAGGAGGATGACATGCATGTGAAAGAAAATAAAATCAGCTTAAGGATTTATCTTTCTCTATCAATAACAACACAGCTTACCCTCCCAATATTGCTTCTAACCATTTACATGCTCATTAATTGAGACCCGGAGTTCTGATTTGCAACTTACTAGACTAGAAATTTGTAAAAAAATGGAAAAAAGTCTTGTACAACAAAAAGGAATTCCGATATCTGAATCAGGATTACAAAAGTTTTAGAAGCAAATTATCCTACTTGGTATGGAACTTGGGATGGTTATTACAAAATTACAGAAATTACATCATTAGAACATGTATAAAAATTAAGGAAATGAATTTGAAATGGTTTATTCCGGAGGGGGGAAATTGAAATGGTTTGACAAGAATAGCATAAACTTGAAGAATAGCAACCTCAGGGGACCTCAAAGATGAAGACAACTGTATTACATAGCAAAATATGAAATCAATTCACATCAAGACTAGTTGAATTATAGGACAGGACAATCCTTGACATGATTCCTGATAAAGAGCCACATGAGAATATTACATGATCTATATGGGACCAAAATGATTAATGAGCAAGTGACTAGGCAGAGATTATAAGACAAACTATTTTATTATAATAAACCAACAAAATTTAAATATTGGTTTCGAGCTCCGCCGCTGGACAAAAAAATCACCAAGGCAAAAAGAAAATCAAAATTTTGTTATAATGGTAGCTGAAGTGCCTAAGCAGAAATTAGAACTTTGAACTATTTATTACACTAAATGATTTTCCATTTCATCCAACTTAGAATCTTTTGGCCAAATACACCTAATACAGGAAAACAGAGACTTTCAGCACATTTTTGTTATTTTTTACAAGCATTTGCATCACATTTCTCCGACCTTTCAATAAAGAAAATTTTAATTCATCAAATCACCAATATATATATATATATATATATAGAAACCTTTAAATGGCAAAACTTAGTTGCAAAACAAGATAAGATAGAAGGTGAGATAAACAATTTACTTGTCACAAATCTGCTGTGGGGTACAATTCTCCTCAATAGCCTTTGTCTCAGTTGCTGTCCCGTACTCGTCAGTCCCGCATATGTATAATGTATTGTAGCCGCGTAGACGACAATAGCGAGCAAATACATCCGCACTCAAAACAGCTGAATTAAAAGAATTTACAAACTATATTTGAAATAATAATAAATAAATAAAAACGGTGAGAAAGAAATTGTAAAGTGCAATCAAAGAATGGTACTCTTGGTGGATTTTATACGTTTCTGAATTTAAATAATGATAAATAGATACAACTTTCTAAAAACTTTCAAATGATCTCCAATCCATAGTCCGTAACCAGAATAAAAATAAGGTATAGTTTTGGAAAGATATAAGAAGGTAGAATATGTATTTAGTCCTTTATAATTGGTTATTCAGTAGTGGTGTTTTTACGGCTAATGTTTCGTGAGTAAAGAAAGTTCTAAGAACTTCTCATGAAACAATATCAACTCTTATCTTTTTCCTTCGTCTATCGTTGAAAGTATATTAGAACTGATCGCTTTGATTCCCCCAAAATGCAATTAGAAAAAGTAAAAATAAGAATGAATGTGTAAACACAGGTACGATTTAAGAACAATAATTAAAAATAAGAAAGGTTGCTTATTCTTAAAAATTATAATTATTCTCGATAATTATTCTTGAAAATTATTCTTAAATATCATTCTTGAAAAACAGTGAAGACTAATAGTCATTCTTGACAATCAACAATTCAAGAGAGAGAACAAAGATTGCTGGTAATAATCTTGCTCTATGGACGGTTACTAAGAAAAAGAAAATAATAGAAAAGATTATTCTAGTTCAAAACTCGTATTTCTTTTATTTTCCTACACTTTCTTGGCAACCAAACGGAAGTGTTGGGGAAAATTCGAAGAATTAGATCGCATTCAGTGTATGTGTGTGTGTGTGTGAGAGAGAGAGAGAGAGAGAATTTACAGCCGATAATGTTTCCGAGATGAGGGACGTTATTCACGTAAGGCAAAGCGCTCGTGATCAGTATATTCCTCTTCCCCGGAATCGGTAAATTCGGAACTTTCCGTCCATCTTCGGCCTGATCTGCCATCCCGCTGTGACTTGCTTCTGTAACGTGTGTACTGAGAGTGTGTATGTGTGCTCACTTCACTCCCTCCGCTGCCTTTATAGAAAAAGAGAGACGTTGGAACCGCCAAACACAGTGACAATTTTGCTTCTTTAAAGCTGATCGTCCGCACTTGCCCTTAAGTTTCAGTCCTAATTACAATCAATACCCTGTTAATACAAGTATATTTTATTAATATATAATACTAATAAAAATGAAAATAATAATAATAATAATAATAATAATTGTTAATTGACAAAGAGCTCCACTGAAACTAATTTGGGATGCGGTGATAAAGAATGATTTTAAAAAATTAAATTTGGTAGGAGATATGGTTTATGACATAAAAGGGTGGGTAAAGATAATTAATATGATTGAACCTTTGTATAGGATAAAAGCAAAAATAATAATGATGATACCTATCAAATTATACAGTAAAAAAGTGAAATTAATTTTTCATTATTATTATTATTATTTATATATAATAATTAACTCAATCCTATCAGAGGTGGTATAATGTGTCTTTTGGTATATAAAAAAAATAAAATAAAATAAAATAAAATTTGAGAGAATGGAAGGGTTTTTTTTATTTTTTGTTATTATCACATTCCATGTTGGATTTTTTTTATATATATATTTTTATCTGGCCCCTGTCAAGTGTGATTCATAGACTTTTTCCGAATAGCCTTGATATTTTGAAAAGTTGTGAAAATATCATTAGTCTACAATACCTCTTGAGGGTGAAAAAAAAGTTTAGTATAAGAATTTCAAATGGGTAAAATATATAAAAATATCCTTGTGATATATTTGTTATTATATTAAATAAGTGAAAAAATAATACTTATAATTTAACAAATGGGTAAAATATATAAAAATTATAATTGATACTTTGTGTTGGTAAGGCCGATCTCCAAAATTAAGGTAAGGGTAAGATGGGGGAGAAACTATGGTGGATGAAAAGTTCTCCCACTTAATGAGCATCTTAGCAACAAAGAACCTAAGCAAGTGGAATACATTGATGTCATCCAAAGCATTTAAAGTTCAAAGACTTCCCCTAGGCTCTCCCCCTAGAAGTATATAAAAGAGACTTAAATACCATGTCAATACAAGTATATTTTGTGGTATAATAAGTCATAATGACGCATAATTAATATATAATACTAATAAAAATAAAAATAAAATACTAATAAAATAATAATAATTGTTAATTGCACAGAGTGTGAGAGACAAAGAGCTTAAACTAATTTGGGATGGGTTAATAAAGAATGATTTTAAAAAATTAAATTTGGTAGGAGATATGGTTTATGATATAAAAGAGTGAATAAAGATAATTAATATGGTCCCGATGCATAACTTAAGTGGGTCAGTGTCTCTTGTACACTTTCATTGGGTGAGTGTAACTTCTAACATTTATTATCTTTATAAAAAAGTGAAATTAATTTTTCATTATTATTATTATTTTTATATATAATATTTAACTCAATTCTATGAGAGGTGGTATAAATGTGTCTTTTGGTTAAAAATAAAAAATAAAAATTTTGAGAGGATGGAAGGCTTTTTTTACTTGATCTATCACGTTCCATATTGAATATCATCAAGTTACAATACTTATTGGCGGTGAGGAAAAGAGTTTAGTAGTATAAGAATTTCTTAAGAGCATTATTCTTGTGATATATTTGTTATCATATTGAATAAGTGAAAAAATAAAATAATAGGAAAAATTACAAATAAGTGGGCTCAAAGTTTCATATTTACCGAAATGTGAAGTCAAAGTTCCATATTTTTTAAAAATGGGTTTGACCAAAAAGCTGAGGTGGCAC
>JAOTQH010000001.1:7616997-7627885 GCA_025631255.1 Cornus kousa | reverse complement strand
GTCATCTTCTTATACTTTTGTGCTCTTAAAAACCAAATTGAGTATGACCTAGAAAATTCATTGATGGTTGCAAATTGCTTTGATAAATAGTAGTATTAAATGATTAAAATGTAAATAAAGATCACGTGATATTTTCTTTTAATTTATATAAGAAATTCATTAGCGTTATGTCTATTTTATATTGCGGAGATGAGAAATAAATTTCAAGACATCAATTTTGAAAGAACAATTTTTTTAAAAAAATTATTAGTTAGTTACAATATTTTTCCTAAAGAAACATTTGAATTTGGTGGGATAAAATTTAAATTCGTGATTGTCACGTCTTATGTTGCATCTTATGTTTCCTTTTTCCTTTTCTTTTTTTTTTTCTTCTCTCTTTTTCTTTTTTCTTTAGTACCTCGAGCATCGGATTCATATGGTACCACATTGGTGCCAAAGTTGTCAACTTTTGGAGCACTCCATGGAGAGACTTGAAGTATTTTCATGTACTCACTACATTACACCTAAAATTAAGTAAAAACAATTCTTGGATGAACAATTTTATGATTAAACATGGAGGAGAGAGGAATATTTGTTTATTAATATTGGGCAAGTTCTTATGTTTAACTATGAAGGAGAAGTGGAGGGATCATGTGATATTATAACTGCATGAAAAATTGAAAATAGTTGGAGCTCTTGGAAGAAAAAAATACATGTGTGTGTGTGTCTATATATATATATATATATATATATATATGCGTGTGTGTATTTTTAAATGGATACAATTCAAGTCGTTGAGACTCGAACAGGCAAATTAAGAGTAGCATCTCCAAAGGGTTTAGTAATCAAACTCAATTCTAAAGGGCAGGCTCAAACCATCAACCTAAGAGCATTCTTTTCATGGCTATAATAGTCAAACCACACTCAATGCAAAGGGATCATTTGCTGTTATGCACACAGTAATTTTTTGTTGTGAATTTTTGATATTTTTACACATTCTTAATTTTGAGTGTAACCATATCAAAATGCGCTTTGATCAAAACACTTTTATATTCGTATTACAATGTAAAAATAACATAATATATAGTATAAATAAAATAATATACTAAAGTAATAGGCAAGTAAAATAACAACAAACATATAATAAAGTAGTAGAGAGTACGAGTCCCGCTAGGTGTTCTTTATGGCTAACCTCCGCTACCCCTGCAGTGATTTACCTGATCCGGATGGAGAGCTGCCTTTCAGAGTCTTTGGGAATTAGTCGGGTTGTTGAGGAGTCCAAAGGGTTTGTATCATCCCAGACACCCCGGGTTAATAAAAATAAAAAAATAAAGCAGTAGAGAGAAAGAAATTTCTGGCCTATTTAATGGAGAGGCACGCAATATTATGTTGTCGTAAAGCCTTTACATACTCTCTACGTGCAGGTAACAATCACCAAGTCTTGTAGTGTCATGTTGCCCTCGAAAACTCAAAAATAAGAATATAATATAATAATATATATGGGTTGCAGGAAAAGAATAAAGAAGGGACGTAGAAGGATATAAGTTCATATTTACAGGCTACCTTATGCCTCTAGCCAATAGACACAATCCTTGTCAGAAACACATTTTCATATTTACTCACCCTTCTTTAATTTAACCGTAAAATGAAGTTTTTAAAACTTTATACAGAAAAAACTTAAACATTTTTAACATATTACATATATTTTTCAACAAATTACATGTCGTGAATAACATAAATTTAAATATCTTAAAAGCTGGAGGCCATAGTATTCCACTTTCTCTCTCTCACACTTCTCTTCTTCTTCTGTTTTTTTTTTTTTTTTTAAACCCTTATCTGTGTGAAAATTGCAGAAGAATCTGAGCTTCTGGCATTGATAGCTACAGATATGAATAATGACACTCTACCTGGTAAGAAAATGCATGACACGGGACAGACATGTCACGTGTACAAGGGACCTTTATTTAGCTCATTTGAAACCGATTGATAGTTGGTTCCATACTAACCCATCTATTCTAAATGATGGAACCCAACCTCTCCAATCACTTTCTTTGTGATTAGAGCCATAAACTTGGAATCGTTGTGACAAATATACGGCCCAAGGGCCCAAAACCTATTTTTTAAGGGAGGAAATATTTACACTCTACATTTCTACATTTATAATACTTTCTAAGGAAAACACTAATCTCCCCCGAAACCTATTCTTTGATAAAGGGGATTTACACTTCACTTTTCTACATTAACAGTACATTCTTAAAGGAAATAACACTTCTATCCTTAATTTTATAAATAAATATTTTTTTTAGAGTACTACAATTACCCTTTCATCGTCTCCCCCCCTCTCTCCCCCCAATTAACATTTCTATCTTCTTCATTTAATTTAGGCATTATAAAATTATGTAGCCATATAGCTACGGATTAAATATCAATTTCAGAAAGGAAAAATGAAAAAAAAATACTTATAATAGCAAACTAAATGACAGAGAAAAAATAAGTTGCAATTAATAAAATGCATATGATAGGTAGAAGAAATGGATTTTACCCTTAGTGCCATTGAATTAGAGTTGTGTGTCAACATCTCTTTTTTCATTAGCCTCCTCCACACATGCACAATGTCTTACTATTTTTCATTGAATTAGAGTTGTTACTATTCTCCTCCACACACGCACAATGCCTTACTCTTTTCTTTTTTTTTTGGTCAATAATTTTCACCATTTTGTCACTGAATTTAGCACTAATCCATTATTCTAATAATTTTAGTTGTGTAAATTCTCTCCTCATGGAATTAAGGAGGTTACTTAGAAGTACTTTAATTAAGTACTCATCAAGCCTTGAAGATCTCAACAAGGTCTTACTTCACCCGGCCCTCACCGAAATCAAGAGGAAGCAACTTAGGTGGAGGACAAGGTTGAAAGATTTCATATATCCATCTTCAAAGAAAGCTTGAAAACTCTGTTCTTATCTTTGGTTGCTAAAAACTGGGCCACTAAAGTTCAAGAATGTCCTTTGGAGATACATAATATTTTTTTCAATTTCCAAATCATATTCTTCTCTTTCCACATAAGCCGCCTTATTTAAAGCGTAAGTAATATGCTATGGAAATTGGAAAAAAAAAATGGAAATGAGGAAATATTTGAAAACAAAACCCTAGTGGATGTGTATTTGAGAGCAAAAAAGAAAAAAAGAAAAAAAATGCTTTAGATAAGGAAATCATATCATCTCCTTCAAAAATTTAATTAAAAATAGTGAGGGAGGAAAAAAGAGCTTGTGTTGTCTGCAAATTGGGTAGAGTGGCGAGAGAGAGGGGTAATGGATTAGTGTTGGTTTTAGGCTCCTTAAAAAAAAAAAAATTGTATTAAAGTAAGAAAAGGAGGTGAAAAAGGAAAATTTATAGTGCAAATGGTAGTTTGGGTACAACCAAATAAGAGATGATGTATTCATTAGTTTAGGGAATTTTTTGTCATTAAAAAAAAAAAAAAGGAATTGTAGTGCAAGTGGTGTGTGTGTATATATATACATACACAAATTATTAAAGCATTTATTCTTTTCTCCAAATTATGCTACATTTATTATACTATACAAAAGGCAACAAACTTCTTCTAAGAATGAGATAAAAACCAAATCAAGAAAATTCACTTTATCACAACAAACTATAACGGTTTGTTTGAGAATCTTGAAGTCACGCACAATCAATTCAAGTAGGACCACCTAAAGCATTCACTTCGTTTTCACAACAACAGTTGTTTGTAAAAAAACTAAATTAAATTCTGCAGAGGAGGAAAAACAATAGAAAATTTTCCAATATCAGAAATCTAACAATTGATGATTATTTACAGTTTATATAATGCACACACAAACACACCAAGGATTAATTTACAGTTTGTTCAATATAAATTAGCATCCATCTGCAACAATTCCTACTAAATTGTAATAATACCCACCATTATAAATCACATCAATTTTCAGCATCACAGCTTTGGGAGGATCCAATGGTTCCCAGCAGGCGGCTGCTAGCTCACAGCAGCTGCTCTGCTTTATCATCATCGATAAATCCATCGAGTCGCTCTTTAAGAAAATTACCAACCATATCTAATCCATCGGTATTCAATCTAGTCAAAAAGTTTCACACAGAAGAAAACAATTCATAAGCACAAACATGAATAACAGTTGACATAATTGCCAAATTTTGTCCATATTTACCAAAAAAACAAAGGAATGGCTGTCCACTATAAATCACATGAATGATCGGCATAATCTGCTGTGAGGCTCCAGTGGTCGCACCTAAGAAGTTGCTTTTTAAGAAGAGAATTAACAACCATATCAAACAACAAACAGAATTCAAATTACTGGTACGTCGGTTGGTCAATTTAGAAGATAGGTTATAGATAAGCTCAAACAGTTACAACAACCGGTTACATTACAAGCACATTCCTTTCTTGTTTGTTACACTATTGTTCGCTTCATCTATTCCAAATACGAATAATCTAATAGAACTCTCAAAAGAGAAACTTAAACTACTAGATTTTCATGGTAACAGATTTTTGAATTCCATAAGCCTTCTCAGCTGCCCTCGGATTTCTCCAGAGCTGCAAAAAAAGGCCAAGTTAGTCCAATAATAAATAAATTTAAATATGGAACTTGCATACAACCGTGTAGCTCCTCTCTAGTAAATTTTCTCCACTATCATCCATTGAACAAAATCCATGTTATTCACATTAACTTTAAAAAAGAAACAGAACTGCATGCTTAATATTACAGAAATCACAGTTGGTGAAATGATCTTGTTTTAATCTTCAGTATCAGTTCTGATCAAATTCTTAAGAACAGTAGAAAATTTCTGATAATGTATTTATTGAAGAAATTGTCCATGAATCACATAAAACAACTCAGAGGTACAAAATAATTTTTCGTGCATGTTAGTCAACCAAATGGCATCCATTTAACAATAGCCTCTCATCCTTCTATACAAGAAAAGATGACACAATTTTAGATGTTAAAGGTGGATAGTAGAAAATTCCCAGCAAAGAGCTCCTCCTCCCTCCTAACCCCACAAAAAAAAATTATAATAATAAAGAAGAAAAATATCCAAAGCAACATAGAGAGAGAGAGAGAGAGAGAGTGTACTGTTGTAGTTCAAAAGCTTCTCAATGAGGTCAACATGAGTCATGAGCATTCGTCTACAGCAATATCGAACCAACCCCAACGCATCAAGAGCATCGCTGCAGAGTGTATACCAAGCAAATAAATGTGGCATTTAGAAAACATCAGTATGCTAAACAAAAGGAATTAATAAAACCTTCTAACTTATTCAAAAAAGAAAAAAAAAAATAATATCTGGATAATGTAAATTATAGTCTTTAACATTATGGATGTATATGTAATGTTGTTTTTAAAAAAAAACTTAAGTGGTGCAAAATGCTAGGCAAGCACATTTCTTTGTGTCGGATGCTTCCGTTGAATATTTTTTATCTTGTATTTTTCAGCAAGAATCCTCAAAAAGATGATCTAAATGAAATAGCAACGCAAAGAAAAGAAAAACAATGAATAATAATTTAAGTTCTCCAATATACTGAGTTTAAACTCTGGAATTCAAAAAAAAAAATAAAAATGTCAGTGTTCTGTCAGGATTTAGCTAGTGTAAGCAGCCTGTATTCAGTGCTCGTAAAGACGGGTCTTTAATCATTCATTTGATCAACACCTATGGTGAATCACACACGCTCTTTAGGACCATATATCATCCAATATAAATATGACTTCTAAGTTCCACAACCTCCAGTTTGCATATGCAGTTATCTTACATGATTAGAAACTTCCACAATGAATTTCTGTCCTACTCCAAGGATAATACTTTATAAAGAAAGTTTGCAAGCCCAACAATAAGAAATGGGCGAGCAAATATAAAAAATCCTATCCTTTCCTTAGCCCACATGTTATGGATTTTATCCAATGCAGGGGTGCCCAAGCACCATTGGGCAGACTGTGATGCATGTCTTCTAATATGACATAACTATATAACAGAGGGCTCAATTAAAATAATCTCACTGGCAAATACCTCATAGGTTTAGTAATTTCATAGACATGATCTGAGAACCACTGAAATGCATAATAATATAATGATTCAAAAGATTCAGGTAAGGAGGAGAAGTCCAATTTAGTGGTCCTAAAAGGCTTTCTACAAAGTGAAGAAAGAAAAAAAGACAATAATAACAATGGAAGGGACAGTGTCAGTAGCAGCAATTATTGAACACTTCGAAAGCAATCAGCCACTTTTTGATGTAATCATATGCCGATGTTAAGATGCAAACCAAACTCTGATAGAATCAAAGAGATTAGATTTTAAAAATATTCTTAATTGACAAAATATAATCAAGTTGCTCTAGGTACTCACAAAGGAACTTCAGGTTATAATATAAGTTCTTACTAAGACTATAAAATGTCAAATACGATACTAGATGACAAATTCAAAAAATTCTTTAAGAATCAACGTTATCAAAGCATTATTATCTTTAAGTACTCAATACGGAACTCCACGATATAGTGCAAGCTCTGATTTTCTGCAAAAAGAAAAATGTTTCATAGCAAGTAGATTCTTGTTAATTTATCTTACCAATACATGTGTCTTGGTGTGTGTGTGTGTAAAGAGAGATTATGGTGTATTATACATAGAGCAACAAAAAATTAGATATAAAGGAACAAAATGGCAAAATTGGAATGGGCACTCAGACATCATATGTATAGGGATTTCCATCAAGAAAACCGTGCTTTAATTCATCGAATACTAGCAAGCAATTGACAACCAATAAAGCGTATTCTTAAAGAATCTTGATAAACAACAAGAAAATTAATGAAATATAAGTCAAAAGAAGCTACTTAAAAAAAATAAAAATAAAAATAAATAAATAAGCGAGTGAATGTTTCTCACCCTTCGGTGTAATCCGCCTGAAGAAAATCAAGATATGTGTCCCACTTGTTTCCAATGACCTAAGAGAAACAAACGCATTTGAAGAACAACCTTACATATGTAGAACAATTACAAAAACAAGTGTAATAACAATAAGGGAGAAAAATGTTACTCAATCGCTTGAAGAACGAAAGATTATCTATCGGAGACAAAAAGTTATAATACAGTGATGTACCTTCCCGCAAGTGAAGCAACGGACTGGTATGATCATCTTCGCTTGCCCTAGTTTTCGTTCTTCCCGTCTCTCTGCTTCTAATATTTATATTTATGTATATGTTGTATGTATGGTCTTATTTGCATCGTGGCTCTGCTATTGGAGCCCAATGGAATCAAGCCTCGGACTTGGACCACCGGTCCACCGTCATAACCAAAAGTTTTGGGCTAAATTTGGATATCATATCTACTTACACCCATATGGCTGGCTGAGTTCGACCCGCAAGTAACTTTTCCATCCAATCAAATAAAGTTTTTCATAAGTGTATTTGTTTAGCATGAAAAATTTTCAAAAAAATTTGTGAGAAATTATCATTTTATATAGTTTGAATAGCATTAAACTTACGGTATAAAAGAAATGACATTATTGTAACTACATAAAATTTTCTTAAGAAATCAAAAATTTCCGGAAAACTTTATGGAAAAGTTAAGTGGTTTCAAAGTGTTCAAAAAATTTCCAAACCAAATAGAGCCATAGAAAAATGTAGCCATAGAAAAATGTTGCTCTTTAGAAAACGTTTCATGTTAGAAATGCCGTCACAATGCTGTCAAATTAAGAACAAAAATTAAATCAGTTGACAAAGATGTATTTGCATAATTGGCTCCAATTGGCATACTTGAAATCTCAGTTTCATGAATAGACCACATAGTTTATGGAGATAGCCACAACAAATTCTCCCCTTCTTCGATCTTTGGTTATCATTGGTAATATGGAAACCAGTGCATACAGTGCCCAAAAATAAAATATATAAACGAGAACTCCTTTGAAAAGAATAAAATGATTATAGTGATATAAAAATTTTGACATCATTTGCCATGAGAAATCAGTATATAAATTGCATTTGTACGGTACCATTATTGATTAAATGCTCTCAGTAGCTTCAACTATTAGACTATCAAAAGCTGAACATAACCCTCGGAGATGTTTTTATATTCCTTCCAAAAGTATCAAATGAGTGTCCAAAGAGTTCAGTAAATGAAGTGCTCATTCTCATCATCTGTTATTTGTGGTTCTTATATCTTCTCAAAGCCAATGCGTACACTGCTGTAACAATGTTAAAGGCACAGAAAGTCTATGACTCCATGCTGATTCCATGATCAGTAGCCCCATCCAAATCAAAGGTATACAAAATTTTGCTTCCTGTTAAATTGGATTTTGATTCCAAACTTCAAATTCAGTTGAATTAAATAAAATTGTAGACCCGTTAATCAACTAATTTGACTAATTTGATAACATTTCCTGATTTTTCATCCAGATGAAGCAATTCTCTGTCAAAGGACAACTCCAATGCACAGGCCCAGTTGCAGATTGTGAAATTCAAGAGACATCCATGTTAATTCTTTTCCAGCTTCAGTGACGAGACAAAATAAATATAAATCCTTTGCTGGTCAAATCATTCAGAACCCACATCAACCCCTCTTTGCTTTAGAAACTCCTTGGCCTCGATAACGTCCTACAAAAACAAAGCTATCAATTATGCATCCATAAATCATTCAACAAATTAAATTATGACCAAATGAATGAGAAATCAGCCACAATTCTATCAGAATTAAACTAAAAATTTTGATTTAGCAGTAAAATGGTGAAAATACAGGAAATAATAAGTATATGATAATCTAGCCCACATTGAATCTGCCCGAACAAACCAACCCAGAAAAAATAATAATAATAATAATAATAATAATAATAATAAAAAATAGTAGTAGTAGTAGAAGAATACCGACAGCAAAATAACTACTAGAGAAAAGAAAATGTCACATTGTACAATAGTAACAATTCTTAAAGCTCATCTAGGTTTGCGGTTTGACAGTCCAAAAGTTTTTTTTTTTTTCCTAGTTGGTACTCACACACACGTGCCTCTACTGAGGTTCGAACCCCTGAACTCCCTTTAGGAGGTAGGGGCCTGGAACCGCTAGGCCACAGGCCTGTTGGTGTCAAAAAGTATTTTCAGTTTAGCTATGTCTTACAAGCACCATTAGGCAGTCTCAAGCCATTGCTTTTTTGCTGTAGAGATTTTAGCCCCGCAGCCCGAACAAAATTTGGTACCTTCTGGGTTGCATTGGCACTTTTTTTTTTTTTGGGAGGGGGGGGGGGGGGGAATTTATTTATATTTAATGGAATTTGTATTTTTTTTTTTCCTGGGTAATTTGTATATTATTTTACAACTATCAAAACTTTTTTTATTTTTTTGACAGCTCTAAAAAAAAAATTGCCTTTTAAGAATCCATATATAAAGTCCAAACAGACACTTAACCTAGCCCACACTGCTTCAACAGCAAAATAACCAATGAAAAAGAAAATCACAACGATAAGAACAATCAAATGAAGTATATAAGTCATAATGCCCAAGAATAACACTAAAAGAAATTGAACCCCGAGGAACTTAAGGGGGGAGGTTAGGGGTGTAGTTCGTAGTCCAGCAGCTTGTTATATGAACTTTTCCACTTGAATGGAAGTACTTCCAAAACTCCTCTTTTAAATAGAACTCCACAACATAAGTAAACTTGCTCATTGAGGTGAACAGAAAATGGTAAAGTGAAATACCTGTTGCAACAGCACTGCCTCATGGGGACAAGTTGGAAATCGCATTAAACCAACCCCAACCATCAACAGGCCATAGCATCCTAATGACACGATAAAGTAAAGAGGAAGCTGGGAAAAAGAAGGTAACACCAGTAAGTTATAAACTATAAGAAACAAATTGTAAATATATAAATGATGTAAAAGCTAGAAGAAGGAACTCACCAACCAAGCATAGCTATGAGAAATAATTGATGTCTGCAAGAGGCCAATCCAAAAGGCAGATATTGCCACCAGCAATGTCATAATCTTCACAATATGCTTCATCGGAGCAATGAAAAGATGCCTCCTCACTCTTCAATCCTGATTGTTTTTAGAAAACATGAAATCTTACAACATAAATTTAGCAATTGAACAATAATAACTCAGATAGCCCCATGTGAACTCCCCCTTGCACCCCTGGGAATATTTAATGCATACATAATCATCCTATGGTAATGAACATGCTACAAAAGTGCAATGCCCGCGAAAAGACTACCGTCCTCATGCACACATTGAAGTGTAGAAAAATAAGTCCAGTATTTAGAACTAGATTTGTCCCTTAATATTTGTTCACATACTTTGAATTTACATCACAAGAATTTTTAAATGATTCATCTAAAGCATGCACTAAACAAGACCTCAAAGCACAAGCCTTAATTGCCAGTAAAACAACCATAAAATATATGCAACTTATACAAACCCATAAAGTACCACAGCTATTAATCATGGTTCTTCAAAGCACATGTGTTAATTGCCAGTAAAACAACCATAAAACATATGCACACCCATAAAGCACCACAAACCCGACATGCTATTACCCATGATTTTTTTCATTAATATTTAATCCATGAATTGTAGAGTAGAAAAAATCAACAAAAAAAGACTTCCGAAATGAAGTAAATTTCAAATCATGAATAAGCATACACATGCTCAACTAATAAGCCTAATCCCAACAACTTGGAGCGACTATAATCATATATAGAAAAACAAGGAAAATTCAGTTAAGCCATGGCTTAAATTACTACAGTCTACTGCATGGAACGGTAAAAGGCCCGAATGACAACATTTGACATTTGACGTGTATGCATTCCTCTCAACACAAGCATACCACACAGGCCAATATATTTAAAAAAAAAAAAAAAAAAAATATATTAGAAATATCCCACTGTTTG
>JAOTQH010000001.1:7593453-7605597 GCA_025631255.1 Cornus kousa | reverse complement strand
GAATGAGACCATCAGTTCTATGCCATCCTTCAAGGTCAGCTCTCATTTAGTGAGCTAAAACGATTGAGAGTGCTTTGAGCATTGGTAACATTTTCTGAAATTACTATGGTCCGGTGTTAGAAATGGCGAATGTTGTCAAAGTCGGTCATGCCAACCGTGGCATAGAAAATTTAGTTGATCAATCTGTCATATAGCTTTGGAGCTTTGTCCTTTTATTAATTATTGCAAATGGTTTCATGTAAATGTACTCATCTAGTAAAAAAACTTCTCATTGTCGTCTTCCTTTTTTTTTTTTCTTTATTATTTTTTTCCCTCGTGTTCATTTTATTTACAGAAAATATTCTGGTTCAAAACAGATTATGCATGCCATGTTGAGAAGACGTGAGTATGTGGAGTTTAAAATTGACTGAATGACCTGGAATGCAAAACATGGTCAAAGTATTTAGATATTAGTGTTTGGTTTGAAAGGATTAGTGGACTTGTGGTTGTCATCCACCAACTCAATAGCGGAAGCCTCAGAATGTCAGAGTTTGATTATCTGCATCTATTAATTTATTTTCTAACATTTCTTACATTGTAAAAAAAGAAAAAAAAACATTGTGAAACTCAATATTATTGTATACGGAAAGGGGAGAGAGCAAAAAGACATTTCAAATACCGGACCCAGTGTGTCTGTAACTTAATGGTTCTCGTATCATTTCCTCTTGGTGGTCTCTCTAGATTCGCAAAGATCGTAAAGGACAAGCATACTTTCTTTTGCAGAGTCCTTAAACCTCCCACAAGCATATCTGTATTCTAAAATGATATTCTAAGAAAAAAGATTTGTGATCCAGACTCCAAACCAAGTGCATATACAGTTGTATCATTTGTCAATTCCTAAAATAAAGCAATTCACCTTCTTAATTATATATGTATCTCAAAGTCCAAGTCGCAATAAACATGTGACACATGAACAACTTGTTCTTGACAAAAAAATTTAAATTATATTAAATTAAAAAACACTCTTAAATTTTAAAATTAATTGTAAATAATAAAATGAACATGTGTAAATATATTTTTATCAAAACAATCAATTCTTGTGTTACCACTTCAAAACTAGAATTTTAATGTTTGACTGAAGGATAATCTGTAATTATATTAAAAAAAAAAGAAGATATTATTCAACATTTTAATAATACAAAAAATTTAGTGCAATTTGAGGTAACCTTACTGTATTCTATTTTAAGGAATAGAAATGTCACTATGTTTAAAATATATTGATGGCAAGAATGTTAGAAGTTGGTTAGTGGTTAGAGGGAGTGGGTATTCTGCATTAGGCAAATTGAATATTTATTTGATTAAAGGAGGAGGCGGGGAGGGTCCTAATGGTATAACTTACTCATCTTTGAAGAATAAGGGAGGAGTTCGAGCCCTGGCGTGGGTAAAAAAATATGTGGGTATTTGCTTTACCATTCAAAAAAAAAAAGTTCAAGGAAAGACACCTGAATACAAGGAGTAACCAACTATTTGAACAACACATTACTTTACATTATTTAATATTATCTCTGTTCAAAAAAAAGATGTCCCATTTCGCCATACAAATAGAACATCTTTTTTAGAATAGAGGGAATAAATAATTAAGCATAACAACTTTACTACCAATAAACTCACAAAAAAAAAAAAAAAAAAAAAAAAAAAAAAAAAAAAAAAAAAAAAAAACACTTACAATCAATAATTAGGCATAAATTTGTTGAAATCATTAAACCATCTATAAACGAGACATAATACCTTTAATAGTGCAGACAGAGATCTTTGCTCATTTGCCTTTTTATACAATCTGAGATCTCAAAAGAGAGGTGAAGGTAGTGTTGTGATTCTCTCAGATCCGTAATATGCGATTCTTTTTCAATTTTCTATCCTGAGAAGTCTATGGTATGGTGGGTGGGTTGTTGGCAATGTACCACTCTATACCATAAAACGTTTTCTATGTGGGTCCACCATCTCTCTCTCTGCGTGCGTCAAAATGGTCTCATGCCCAGTACCATCACCCTCCTCCTGTGTCTTTGACCACCACCCACCACCGTAACGATAACCTGGCCGACCCATATCAGATCATTTCATCATCACTCTGTCTTTCATACAAGACCTATCTCTTTGTGGTCCCACCTTCCGATGGGAAAATACTTAAAAAACAAGGCATCCACACATTCCAAAGATCACAGCCAACTGCCAACCCTACGTTTATAAATACAAACATTATACATATACGAGCACCCACTCGCAGATCCCTCTGGCCTCCATTTCCGTCTGGACCGTCTGAGTTGGGTTCACCCATTAATTTATTTTTTCTCAGAGTAAGAGAGCTATACGCCACTTACTTT
This sequence comes from Cornus kousa, assembly GCA_025631255.1. Classification (NCBI taxonomy): domain Eukaryota; kingdom Viridiplantae; phylum Streptophyta; class Magnoliopsida; order Cornales; family Cornaceae; genus Cornus; species Cornus kousa. Next base: position 7,603,237 of record JAOTQH010000001.1, on the reverse strand, counting down.
TTCTGGGGCTAGCCATATTATTATTCTAGGCTTTATTGGTTTGATTGGTTAGACCCATTAGTTTTTTTGCTCGTTTTCTTCATCTGGGTACCTCAAATTTTGAATCTTTTGCCTGATTCTTATTTGGGGTTGGTATTTTAGTCCAGGATTTGATTTGATTCAATTTGCTTGCTTTCTAAAGACTTGATTTGTGATTTGGGTGGGTGCGGGATTTGTTTTTCTGGGTCTGTCAATGGGCGCTTTGGATGAGGGGCATTTCAATGTTGAACTACAGAATGGAGTGAAACTGAGTGGTTTTGTTGATGAAGAAGAACCAGAGTCTTTGGCCATTGAGGACGCTGTGAAAGTTCTGTTGCAGGGCTTGGATGAAGATATTAATCGAGAAGGTATCAGGAAGACTCCATTTCGCGTCTCCAAGGCCCTCAGAGAAGGAACCAGAGGTGTGCCCCATATTTCCTTTATATCCTGCGACTCTCTTTTAGTATCTTTGTTCAATTTTTAAATCCTGTTGCATAGGTTTTTCTTCTACTGGATCTAATGGTTTTCTGGTTTTTCTGGTTTTAATTTTGGACATATTGAGAAATGAATTTTTCTTTTTTTGGTTAGATTACTAAAAGGATTACTGTTTGTTGCAACTTATTTGGTAGCTGCTAAGCTGGTTTCTTGTAATAAAAAAATAGTCAAAAGTTAGTGCAGTCTACTGTTAGTGATTTTAACTCTTTGGACACTAAAATCAACAACATTACACTTCGTATGCTATGTGCATGTATTTGTTGATTGAGGTTATCGACTCATATGGGATATGGGTTTGAGCAGATCTGTCATTTTGTGGAATCAAAATCCTCATTATTTCTTAGATTCATGTACCCAATTCAGTTCAGTGGATCCTTCATTCACATGTTTTTTTAGCGTGATTGAACCCATTGATTTGTGTGTTGGGTTGTAGAAAATATACTGAATTAGTCAAATTCAAATTGGAATTGTTTTGTCAAAAATTAAGTTTGTATGTATTGTACCTCTTCATCAGCCTGCATTGGCTGGACCGATGTTGGTTGATTGGCTATCAGCCTTGCAACTTGCTGTCTTAAATATCTATTGCTTCAAATTTCCACCATGGTAGTTTAAGCATTATGTGCTTGTCTCTGTGTATCCATTATGAAGAGGAAGAGGCTTTGACAATTTGCCATCTCTTTGTGGATGTTATCTAGAACACTTGTTTGGGCTGTCCACCTTGGTAACCTGGTATCTTGAAACCTCTTTGCCTGCAGGGACAAGCCATCCCTCATTACCATCTATAACCGCTATGGAGCTTTTTCTTTATTTAATAAATTGTGTGCGTGTGTGACGTGCCTTTTTGGCTTATTAGGTTCCTTCTGCTTAACATGTGATGTATCCCATAACTAGTTGGAAAGCTATAGTTCAAATGCTTCCATCTTCGCTAAAGGTATGAAGTCCAAGTTAGAAGCTTTTGTTACTGCATCCAGATGTTAAACTAAAAACTGTTTGTAATACGGATACCTTATGTTATTGGGACATGGTTTTTTAAGTTTGAGAAGAGCAGCCACATGCATGTTGTGTCATCCCTTTTAAAAAGTTTAAAAGCTTGGGACCTTGTTCTTTTCTATATTAGTTTGCGGTTAAGAACATGGAAATCATGCAAGGAAACTTATTCTTGCCCTGGCTGGTTGAGCAGTTAAACATTGAGTAAAAGAATATACGTGGAAGATGGGGAGGGTTTTAGGTGTGCTCTTCTTTGCTAATGATAAGGCACTCCCTGGTAAGTGCTTTCACCTTTTGGATTTTCGCAAGAGCAGGAAAGCTTGTGGAGAAAATATTGCTGTTAGAGGTGGAGTATTTTGATATGTGACTGACTCGTAACACCACTGTGTAATCCTTGTGTATATGCTATTGAGTAGTGATGTTGTAATCATGAATTGGGATCTGTCAAATGCAGGCTTGGTGGTTTAGTGTAATTTCAGGAAATGTCGTCGTGGTGGGTAATTATTGAGAATTAGCATATTTGTTTGACCGATATATGTGGTTGCTTTGCCAGGAAACTGTTTTTTAACCAAGTTGCTGGTGGTATTTAAATGAATTCATAGGAATTAATCAAATGGTTCATATAGGTAATGATAAATTTCAAATATAGGTAATAAAATTTGTCTACTCTAGAAGATAGCATCATGATACACACTTTTTTGGCTGATCAAATGAGAACATAGAACCAAAAGCATAGCTCAAGGAGTATTTCTAGGAGGTAAAACTTCTCGAGAGAAAAAACATGTTATTTTACGATCAGCCTCCATATGTAATCTTTTCTCCAAATTTTAGAGCATGTTGTTTTGTAATAAAAGCTCTCAGTTTCCATTTGCAAAATCGGCCTCCATATGTAATCTTTGTTGTGCCAATATTTTTGTTTGAAAGTTCTAAATAATTGAAACAATAGTAAAAGAAAAATGAATGAAGAAAATATATCTCCGATCTAATTATCCACTGTGTATACAAGTCTCTATTATTATTAGTTTGGATTTAGAAGTATGTGACAAGCGTTACTGATTTAACATCTTTTCCTACTTTGTCAGGCTACAAACAAAAGGTTAAAGACATTGTCCAAGGTGCTTTATTCCCTGAAGCTGGATTGGAAAGTGGAGTGGGTCATGCTGGAGGTGCGGGCGGGCTTGTTATTGTTCGAGATCTTGATCTATTCTCATACTGTGAGTCTTGCTTGCTTCCATTCCAGATTAAGTGTCATGTAGGTTATGTCCCATCAGGGAAACAGGTTGTAGGCCTAAGTAAGCTCTCTAGGGTAGCAGATGTCTTTGCAAAAAGGCTCCAAAATCCACAGCGTCTGGCAGATGAAGTGTGTTCAGCTCTGCAGCATGGCATCAAGCCAACGGGTGTAGCTGTAATTCTCCAATGTTCACACATTCACTTCCCAAATTTTGAATCGGCTTTCTTTGACTCGGATCACCAAGGATTGATAAAGGTACTGGTTACTTCAGGTTCAGGAGTGTTTGAAAATGAGAATGCAGATTTTTGGGGTGATTTTCTGAGTCTTCTAAAATTCAGAGGCATAGATGTGGAGAAAAACTGTTCTGGAGACTCGGCTGATCTGTGTTGGTGCCCATCCCAGTCTTTCTCCAAGCCAGGGTCAGCCAATTCAGGAATGGTTGTTGCAGTATCTTCAATTCTTCAATCTTTGGGTGATGATCCATCGAGGACGGAGCTTGTAGGAACTCCCACTCGTTTTGTGAAGTGGCTGATGAACTTTAAAAATTGTAATTTGGGGATGAAGCTGAATGGGTTTGCCCTTGGTAGAATGGATCCTTTTAAATCCAATGAGGATGTCACTCACAGTAATGAAGAGATCTGTTCTGAGCTAAACTTGTCATTCTGGTCCCTATGTGAACACCATTTACTCCCGTTCCACGGTGTTGTACATATAGGATACTTCTGTGCTCGAGGAGTCAATCCCCTTGGAAAATCCCTTTTGCAGTCAGTGGTACATTTCCATGGTTTTAAGCTCCAAGTACAGGAAAGGCTTACCAGGCAAATCGCGGAGACTGTTTCGTCAATATTAGGTGGAGATGTAATGGTTGTAGTGGAGGCTAACCACACTTGTATGATATCTAGAGGTATAGAGAAGTTCGGAAGTAGTACAGCTACAATTGCTGTGTTGGGTCGGTTTTCAACTGATCCTGCTGCAAGAGCAACATTTTTGCGGAGCATCCCCAACTCTAATCCGACTGGATTGTGATATTTTAATCCAAACCCTGCAATATTTTTTCAACAGAAACTTGTTGTCCTTGTTCATTCCGCTAGTCACACTGGTATAACAGGGACAATCCATGATCAGTAGCAGATCTAAAAAGTGCAGGTCTTGCTTGGAGTTTTGTTTGCTGTTGTGGAAGTTGAGTTCAACATGGTATGATAGTTGAGGAATTAGTGATTTTATTTATTTATTTTCTATCATTTACTTTATGTGTGTAGCATAAAGATAATTTGATTTGCCATCCCGACAGTTGATGATGATCATTTGATATATACACCATTTGATTTTCATATTTTTTGAGCGTTTCTAGTAGTAAAGTGATTTACATTGGTCATCTTCATGATTTTTAATGTTTACTGCATTTTGGTTAGCATTGTCAACTGATGGACACAGTAAGGTTCCATTTCATTTGAAAGGAATGAGGCCTACTCTTGCCTCTCTCTTAACACGACACTGTATTGGTTTTGATTCGTCTAGAAATGGCTTCCATGTTAAAACCCCCAATTATGGCAATCCCTTGGTGGTTTTTTTCAGACTATCATTCCTTGTAGTGAATTGTACTGAATCCACACACTGAATTACAAAATGGTTGGAGTGGTGGCAGGACAGTAACAAAGTCTGGGAGCCATATCAGCTTCTTGAATTTGAAATTGAAGAAAGAAATTATTTAGTTAATATGCGATTTAGTGCTCCCAAATGTTACTAAAAAAAAAAAAAAAAAAAAGGACATACGGATAGCCCTGGAGCTATTATCTGCCGAGAATCATTAGTACAGTCCATGTCTTGCGAATGCATTATACAACTTCATGATGAGCATGGGCAGTCCCTTAAAAAGAACTGAACGAAAATCTCCAAAATAATCACATCATGCGCAAAAGAATAGGCTGCAACTGCAGCACGCCAGGAACAACACTTGTCTCCTCACCGTTGCTGATGCAGCATAAGAAGAAAATAAAATCATCTTGTATTTAAAATTCAAAATGAATCATTTTAACATTACGTCATATGGTGGTTCCTCCTCACCGGTTAGGGGACAAGTATTGTTCTATGTAATGCCAAATTTAACACCAACAGAACACCAACATGAAAAATGAGACGCTAACACCATATCACCATCTAACAGCAAAAGTGCTTCAGTACATAAAACCCGAAAGCCTTTAAAATATACTTTGGGTACAACTGTAGAAATCACTTTGCATAAATTAAACAGTATACAATTATCCATTGCATGCTAATCCAGTCCGAGTGGGTAAATTTACCCAATTTGAGAAAAGCTACACAAATACATGTACTTCGAGCATAAAACATTTGGTTTATATACAATATGTTTTGGATTTTACGAGAATGACATATACACGTAAGCTAATCATAATCTGATTCGTACCACAGGTGTCGGATTTTATGCCAATCTATATGGATATCGGATTTAGAGGCACGATGCTTGCGAGCACAATGTCCCCAAGTACCATAAATATGGGCTGCAGTAATGGCAATCCCCAGGATTATTACCACGAACAAAAATGCACGTAGAGATACTTTAAAATCCTGCATGAAAATATGAAAATCAGCAGATTTTCCAAGGAAATGGCTATGCTGAATAGAATATAATCTAATAATAAAAATGGACTGCCCATTAAACGTAATTGCAGTGTCCTTTTATTGCACGCATTAATGTTCATGTACCAGTTAGGTTACACCACGTTTACCACTTTACAGTAACATGTATGGAGTATATGTGTGCATGTGTGTACACACCCACACAAACACATAAATTTATGTATGTATCTGTGTATGCATGAAATTTCCAAGGATCTTCAATGGTTGCTATACATGTAAACGAGATCATTCATTTTAATAGTTCATTGATAAAGAAAATCCTGAAATTGATCCAATACGAACAATAAAATACTCATTTTGAATGCTACTCTTCACTTTTTTGATAAAGAAATCCTGAAAAAGAGTATATCTTTGTGTATTGCTTAAAGGACTCGTCTCAATTGGCTATAGAGCACAAACAATCTCTTAAGACGTTTAAACGAGTTTACTAGCAGTGTGAGAGCCACTGCGACAGCCATTAACAAAGTTTATTCTGTTGAACCAGTGCAAAAGTTGCGAAAAGGTGAATATGCAAAAGAGTGAACATGCAATCATACAAGGGTCTTGTCGTGTGGGTGCAACTACTGCATGATCTAACCATAGTGAATAATCAATAGACAAGCATACAGAAGAATCAAGACTTCACAAGTTTCGACAGTGTGTCTACGTGGAAATAACAAACCACTGTCAAAGGATCAAATGGTATGATAAGAGAACTTAAACAATCAAATCATTTATCTCTTCCCTGTTATAAACTCTCTCAACTGTCTCTTATCTCTCTACTATGTTTTCCTTGGAATTCATAGCCAAAAGAAACAATTTCTGAATGGGAGACCAACACTCACACCACCTCTGGCAAAGCTTGATTTGTTGTACTAAACCCTTCAATCAATCACGAGAGAGGCTTGAGTGGCTGCCTCAATTGGTCGACCACATATAAGTGAGTTTTTACCGTTTCTATACCTTACCTCAACCTGTCCATTATCTTCTAGACTTGGCCGGATCATTCCAATGTTTTACCTCAACCAATGGGGATGGCATTACATTGAACAAAACATATTTGCAACTTCAAAAAACAACCTTTTCTGTGTTGTAGAACCCAATCAACCAAGTACAAGCAGGAAAGACACTCTATGGTACCGTGTAAGAACCACCTACAGCAAGCAGCACCAGCAGAGGTCTTATTTAATTACTTAAGGCAGAGAGATTTTTCTTTCTTTCTTTTTTTTCTTTTTTTTTTGGGCAGAGGATCAAAGATGTATGGTTTTAAACATGTGTCTTGGAGATTGATAGTGGCGAAACAGTAAATGCAAAGGATAAAGACAAGTAGTTGCAGCTTGATCTGAAGAGATGGAATTACTAAGAAGAATAGGACTTGGCAGTTGTTGTTGAAATTACCCAAAAAACAAATAGGTTATAGGGTGACGTGTATAGAAAGGAGGAAGAATTGCTGGAAAGAGGGTAAAAATTTCAAGGCCCACTTGGTAGCCAAGGATATTCACAAAAGGAGAATTTATTGCAATAAAATCTTTTTCCTTTGTGTTTCACATTTCCATTGAAGTTATTTTACTGAGGTTCCCTTCTTGATTGGTGGATCTTGCAACTCACACACACACACCATACTGCTCCAGCAGCTCCATGGTAGTAGGCTTGAACCACCCATCTCCCCTTTAGCTCATGCCATCAGAGCCAATTGCCCCACAAGTCCATCTATGTTCTGCCTTTGCATTTGGTGGCCAATCTGCATTCAACTGGAGGGAAACTTTGTACTACACCTTAGTTTGAGAGGCCTATGCCTCGTAGAAACTATCTGCCTAAGATAGAACCTTTACCCTTAGGCCCTAACACAATATAAGAATTCTAACTCATTGCATGATAAGGATTTGAAGCTGCTAGATGTAAAAATCACCTTCCTTTATGGTGATTTAAAAGAACATATCATAAAATAAGACTTGAGGATTCAATATATCAATAGAAACATGAAAAATCATGCTGAGTCAAGTCTACAATTGATGAGGAAAAATCATGTTGAGCACAGAGACATGAAGAATCTCCTTGACATAAGAATCTAGAGTGATAATAGGGTTGAGAAACTATCTTTGACCTAGATAATGTATGTGGAACACCTATGGTGCCGCTTCAACAAGTCCATCACCTTACCTTGACTGCCCCACAAACTTCTGGATTTGCCCTTTTGATCCATTACTTTACATAGATTGGTAGGGTGTCCTATTGACTAACACTTCGAACCTGAAATGCTTCAAAACTTCCAAAAGCAGCCCTTCGATGTTGTTAGCATATATGATAGCCACGATTTATGGAATGACTTACCATATTAGTAGAGATTTGACTATGTTATAGAATATGCCATAGAATATGCTTTAGAATATGCAGTGATTTGATTTAGTTTCATTTCTTGTAATATGAACATGTGCTCTTTTTATCTATAAATACTAGAGCTGTGAATGAGTGATTCATCTCATTCAAGCCTTTATATATTATTAAATCTCATTTAAGCCTTTATACAATTCTCTCCTTTTTCTTTTATATTGTATTTCTACTTGGTATCAGAGCCAGCACCTTTCCACACCTTTTAGCAGCCTTGCTACTTGTGCGACAGCCACCTTAGGCTATTTGTGACATTGTGTGACGTTCCCTACACATGTTTTTCTGTGTTGCTGTTTTGTGATCGAAAACAGGTATTTTTAAGTGTTACAATTTATTTTTTACTCTTCTAGGATTGGGTAAATTGGGATAGTTAGTCTCCAACACCTAGAAGGGCTTGGGTAAAAAAAAATTAGTCTACAAAGAGGTTCCTAATAGCCACGAGAATTAACAGTCGAGGACCCTTTGATTTATTAATAGAATTTGTAGTGTTTTTGGAGTTTTTTTTTTATTGTCGTGTGATAGATTATGGCACATTCAAGGTCCTCGACTGTTAATTATTGTAGCCATCATATATGCTAACAGTTTACAACTACAAAAAACGATGGAGATGAAGTTCAGTGAAGTACACACTGCAAATCTCGTAAGACTTGATCACACATAGTACTTCTGAATTGTTGGATATATTAAATGGAATGGAACTTAAAACTGAAAAATACAAATAAGAGATTGCTAGTTCAACAGTTCTACTTACTAAACTTTAGAAAGAAAAGGCTTTGCTAATTAGGAGTGCAAAAGCTTTAGAATGAGAGGCTATACAGTCAAAGGAATTCAATGAACTGTCAAAATCTAAAATTCATAAACCAAAGACTAATTATAAGAGAACATAACGTGGTTGTAATATCTACACGAGATTCTAAGGATAAAACTGAAAAACCTTTAAAAGGTAAGATTGTCCATAAGAAACCTAGTAAAGCTAAAAAGATTAGAAGACCCCCTTAAGCATGTTCCTACATGTCATTATTCTGAAGATCACATAAAATTTACATGTACAAAAAGAATAAATGACATTAAAAAAACAAATATATAAAAATCTGATGTAGTACATGACTGAACAGGCATGAACAAGACGTGAATAAAACACAAACAGTGCTCGTGAACAGTGTTTCTAGTTTCTATTTTTAGTTGTTTTAATTTCCTCATAGTTTGGTTTCTGTTTTAAGAAATTTTTCATTTTTTTTAATTTCCTAATAGTTTGGTGTCTGTTTTAGGAAACTTTTCATTGTTTTAATTTCCTAGTTTAGTGTCTGTTTTAGGACACCTTAAATTGTTTTAATTTCCTAAATAGTTTAGGGTTTAATTAGGCCTATAAATACATGCTATTGTAATAGTATAGAAATCAATTATCTCTTTTATTAATATCAGAAAACTGAGAGCTTCTCTCAACCTCTTCTTGTTGGGATTATATGTGCTTCTAGCCAATGTATGGGATACAATTGACACAAAATTCGTGGTTTTAACACTTTATATATGTTGAAATATATAGATATTTCTATATAACGGTGGAGCAAAATCCTCCACCAATCATGGTGCCTCCTTTGACTATTTTACGCCTTCTATATTCTCTTATATTTACCATGCCTATATATAGACTCTTTGTACTTAAGCAATATAGAGATCTGAATAATAGAAATGCAGCCCTTAGTAGCTCTTTGTCTATGGATGTAGGCCTTAGTGCCGAACTATGAATATTCCTGTCTTCTCCATCTTTCTCTCTTCCCTTTTCCTATTTGCATTTCTTATTTCCGCCTCCAAATTTAACATGGCATCAGAGCATCGATCCTAGATCGATCATCACAGAGACTTTGAGGGGGGAGTATAAATATTATTATCATAGAGCATTCTCTATGTCTTTACATTCTTTTTCTGGCGTTGTTCCGGCCATTTCCAGGCTGAGTTTTAGTCATTTCCCGCCATTTTCCTGGGTTAGTTCCGGCCCACTTCCCAGCATAGATCCAGCCATGGCATAGT
>JAOTQH010000001.1:7568651-7582369 GCA_025631255.1 Cornus kousa | reverse complement strand
TTCTAACCCATTTAAAGTGAAGGTGGGTCCCGCCGGTAATTTCTTTTCTTTTCCCTTTTTCTTTTGCTTTTAATTGTACCACAATACGCTTAAATGTACCACAATTGCTACCTTGTCATATAATTTAAATTGCACAAAATGCAATTGGACCCAACCACAATTCCAGCAAAAAGGTGAAAAGACAAAAATACCCCTGTCTTAACGAATTACTGGAAGAATGGAAATGCAGAAAAATCGAAAACCTTACACTCAGTTCCACAGACAAGGGAGAATGGGGTCTGACTAGTAGAGCGTTTACTGGAAGTATGGTACGCCCATAGCATCATGGGCAATTAGTCAACCCATTTGGTGGGGCTTTCTTCGACGGTTCGACTTATGATTCGAAGGATATTTTTGTTTAAGGCTTTGGCCTGGCTGTTACCTTGTGGGTTGTAAAGCGATGAGTGTTTATATTGGACATTGTATTGCGAGTAGACTTTTGACCTTGTGATTTATAAAAGGAGTACCATTATCGATGAGGAGGCACTAAGGAATCCCAAAGTGACAGATGATGTTTTCCTGTATGAAGGCAGTGACAGCTCCACTGGTTGCGTGTTTGAGGGGGATGGCCTCGATCCACTTAGTGAAGAACTCCATTGTAACGAGGATCCACATGTGACCTTGCACTGGTGGGTGAATTGGTCGAATGAGATCTAGTCCCTATGTGTGGAATAGCCGAGGGGCCTTAAAGAGATGGAGGGGTATTGCTGGAGTATGAATTTGATTATGGTGATGTTGGCAAAGCCTGCACTTCTGTACATGACACTTAGCACTGCTCCCCATGGTGGGCCAATAAACTCCCTTGAGTAACAAATGCGCAAAAAGCTTGCACGTGCCTTGATGCTCATTTTGATGAGCCGTTTTGAGAACTTCCGCGGCCTCGCCTGATCCAAGCATCACAAATACGCACCATTGAGGGCGCGGCGAAAAGGCTCACCCTCCTTAAGCTAGAACTGTGTAGATTTTCTTTTTATCCTTGCAGCAGCTTGCTTATCTTCTGGGAGAGTGCCACGCGAAAGGAACTCAATAAATGGGCGACGCCAATCAGTAACATCGAGGACACAGGACTCTATCTCGTCCATCATGGGTTGGAATTGTGGGCAGGTGTGCTGAAGGGCATTGGCCTATATTGCCATGTCTAGCCAATAGTAACCCTGACGTTGGAGTCGTTGATACAGTGTAAAGGGGGTAGCACAATGCTACTCATGTGCTGTTTTGAGGGCTGTTTCAACTTCTTGGGGATCTAAACACCTAGCCAATGTTCCACATGGTAGGTGGAAGTATAGCAGCCCTTGCAAGAGCTTAAATGACTTTAATTGCGCGACGGGTAATGATCCTGTCATGTGCTTGAGTTGATTAATGATTGGGGCTCGCCAATCATTATTCGGAGCAATCATGGCTGGGAAAAGCTCGGTGATTGTGGCTGGGCCATTATGTTTGGTGATATGGACTTGGGTCGCGTCATCTGTGATTTTCAGTTTAGAGGCCAATGTCGCAAACGCGTCCAGATATCGATTGCTGAAGCGAGGTATATGCACGAAATGAACATAAGGGAACCTGGCGAGAAATCTTTGGATGATGGTATGGTAAGATGCGAGCAAAGGCTCGCAAATTGCATACTCGCCGGTTACCTGCTTGATAATGATGCATAACTTCAAGATGCCCTTGTCGAGAGCTGCGAGAAGGTCAATAAATGCTGCCTCATACTCAGCTTCATTGTTAGAACAATGAAAGGCAAGCTTGAAGGCCGCGGTGACTTGCTGAGCCGAAGATAAGAGGACGATCCCTGTTTCTTCACCTTTACTAGTGGAGGACCTATCAAAAGCAAGTTGCCACTCACCATGACTGTCCTGTATGGTGGCCACCTGGAGCTCGTCAAGGGGTAGTGTATCGTTAAGGAGTTTGTGCCTCTGTTATGGGAATTGGGCGAGTAGATCAGCTAAAGCTTGGCTCTTGATACCTCGTGATGTATGGCATGTAATATCAAACTCTGAGATGGCTAAGAGCCATCATGACGCTTTTCCAAAGATAATGGGCTTGGAGATGAGGTGTCTGTACGGGTCACACCGTGTGATCAAATGGATGTAGTGGGCCATGAAATAATGTCTAAATTTTTATGTTGTGAAGACGAGTGCGAGACAGTGGTGTTCGATGGCTGAGTAGCGAGTTTCGGCCTCTCGGACAAGTCGACTAAGATAATAGATTGGGTGTTCCTGCCACTCGACCATTTGCACGAGAAGGGCACCAATAAACTTGTCAGTCGAGGTCAGGTAGAGTAGTAGGTGCTGCTCCCTGATAGGTGGGTGCATTGTGATCGAGGAACTAAGAATGGACTTGATCTTCTCGAAGGCTGCTTGATGATCAGTTAGCTAAAAAGGTGAGAGACCTCTGCAAGTGCTGGTATGAGCCTACGCAAATATGAAACCTTGCCCAAAAAACTCTTGAGCTGCTTAAAAGAACAAGGGCGGGGCATGTTTGAAATTACGTGAGCTTTGGTGGGTCAAGGTCGATCCCCTGACGATGCACCGAGAAACCCAGAAAGTTCCATTGACTTACCCCAAATACGCATTTAAGGGGATTCATGCGTAGGTTGTGCATATGGCATCTTTCGAATACTTGGCATATATCTTGAAGATGATCCTCTTACAGCTTGGACTTCACCACTAAGTCATCGACATAGTCTTCCACTGTGTGGTGTAGCATATCATGGAAAATGGCAGTCATAGCTCTCTGATATGTGGCACTGGCATTCTTTAACCCGAAGGGCATGACAGTGTAATGGAAATTGCCAAGTGGCATTCAAAATGCAGTTTTGTGAGCATCCTCTTCGACCATCCGTATTTAATTGTAGCCACTGTAACCATCCATGAAGGAAAAAAGTGAATGCCCTGCCATTGCGTCAACCAACGTGTCAATGATTGGGAGAGGGAAATCATCTTTTGGGCATGCCTTGTTGAGATCACGAAAATCAACACAGATGCAGATTTACTCATTCTTCTTCTTTACAGGAACAATGTTTGCCAGCTAAGTGGGGTGTAGGATTGGTCTAACGAAACCTGCGAGAAGCAAGTTTTCAACTTCTGTTTTGATCTGAAGTTCGAGCTTTGGGTGATAGACTCGAGGTGCTTGTTTGATAGGGTGTGAGCCGGGTATGGTGCTAAGATGATGTGTTACAAGCTGGGGGTCTAATCTTGGCATTTCGCTATAGGTCAAAGCAAAAATGTCTGCAAACTCTTTCAAAAGGCAGATGAGGCTATTCGCAATGACGCGTCCAGTTGCGAGGAGATGAAGGTGATCTGCGATTCTTATCTAATAGGGGCGAGATTAACTTCCTTGAGATCTGAGAGCTATGGTTGCTCCACTTCCGTAGGTGTGGGCTCAACAATTGGGCTGGCCGAAGCTGAGCCCGCACACAGTCATAAGTGGTAGACATATCGCCCATCCAATAACCGGACCCGCTTGCATTCTCGAGGTGCAATAGATTCCATACTGTGGCGAGGCACGTATGGTTGCGAAGGGTAGAAGATTCCTTGCTGTACTTTTTCCCACTTGGGTAGTGGTGTGCGAATGATATTCGCCTCACCTTCTTCATCCTCATCTTACAGCTGATTAAAGAATAGTGCCTCAGTGAAGTGGACGTTATGCTTAGCAAAGGGCTTATCTGAGCATGAGACAGTGATGACTTTATTTCCCAATATGCCCTTGAAACATTGATGATAGGTTGAAGCCACTATGCCAAAGCGGTGCATCCATGCCCACCCAAGGAGCATGTGATAGGAGGTATCAGCCTTAATGACATGGAACTTGGTGGGAGCGTGAACTTGTCGACTATTAGATCAACATTCACATAACTAAGAGTTTGGTGAGACTCATTGCCGAAACCATATACTTCGATGGCCTCCTTGATAAGGCAATCCTAGGGCAGACCGGCTTCTAAAAAGTTATCTATGGCATGATATTAATGAAGGATCCATTATCTAGAAAAGCACGTTGGAACTCCCTACCATTGACCTGCGCGGTGACATAGAGAGGACGATTCTGAGGAGTGGATACTCTGTTATGAGATTCAGAGAAGGAAATAGTCAAAAGGGCTTGCTGGGAAGTGTGCTGACTCGACGAAGCTGCTGCGCAACACTCGTCTTCACGTTGTTGCGTATGAGTCTTGGAATGTGAGGGATTGGTTTCTTCGATCTCATCATAATATGATGGATTCTTGAACTAAAAAACCAGATGGTTATGTAGAAGAGTTTGATTGTATGCTCTAAGAGTCTAAGTGGAGCAAGTGTATGATCTTCGGATGGATACACAAAACAATTCGATAAGATAGCAACTGCTTCTGTTTTTTTAAAAAAAAAAAAAAATTGTTGCAAAAGTTCTGTGTAGAGAGACTTGGGAAAATCAATTTGCTCTGGCGGGAGAATGTGAAATGATGCCAACTCCCAACTGAAAAAAAGAAAGAAATGATAGTAATCTAACATTTTATGAATTGTTATTCCTATAGGTCATTAGGTCTTTAATCATTGATTATGGCTTGAAAATTTTGAATTTTTTTTTTTTTTCTTCTTCCTATATGCCTTTTTTAGTGTACAAAGTATGAAGGTAACTACTTTGTGTAAGAATAGGAGCGGCAAAATGGGTCAGAAACCATCAACCCGCCCATATCCGCCTGCTTTTTAATGATTATGGGTGAACTATATTTAGTTTGAGGATCAAGATAGGTTGGGTAATTTTTTACCACTTAATTTGACGGTCAAGATACCCATATTTCACCCATCACATGAAAAACACACAATACACATCTATTCTATATTGCACTCAACTCATTTCTCTCTATAAAATTCTCTCTCATAATCCTCCTCTCTCTATATTTGTCTCTCATCAATCCCCTTCTCTAAGTTTCTCTCTCTAGAAATTTCTTCTAAAAATAATAAATAATTAAAAAATAATTTTAAAAATTAATAAATTAATAAAAAATAATATTTTAAAAATAAAAAATAATAAAAAATTTAAAACCTTTCGAAAAAAAATAATTTAAAAATAAAAAATAATTAAATTTTTAAAAAAAAAAATTAAAAAATTAGATTTTTTTTTGACAAATTTAACGGCAATGCAAAGGAGGTGCATTTCAGGGGTGTTCGGAAGAGGCCGTGGGAGAGATACGCTGTTGAGATTCGAGATTCGAGGAAGAAGAGCCGTGTATGGTTGGGGACGTTCAACACGGCAGAGGAGGTAGCGAGGGCGTACGATGCCGCCACAAGGGAGTTTCGTGGCAACAAAGCCAAGACTAATTCCCGGTGCCGGATGAGGTGAGTGTGAGGAACGTTAACAACAGTGGTGGTGAGAAGATAGATGTGATGATGATCAAGAAAAGTAGTTGTAATCAGAGTCTGGATCAGAGTAGTACCGTGGAGTAGTTCGGGTTTTCGCCGGCGCTGATGGTTGATTTGTTGTCGTTGCATCTCAATCCCTCTCACGACGTCGGAGGTGTTGCTTGATTTGGCTCCGCCATGAGGTTTCCGTTTTTGTAGCAGTAGTTTCATGTTTATTCGATAACTGGAATTTTGCAGCCAACAAGTCAGGTTGTCTATTTTGACCAGATCCTACAGCCTGAGAGGATGAATCAAGACTATTACCGTCAGCTTCAGAATTAGCGGCTGATGTTCGATCACGCGGTGGCAACTTTCCAAAAAATTAGTCCTCACACGGTGGCAACTTTCCAAAAAGAGAAAAATTAGTTCCAAAAAATTTAATAATTAAAAATAATAATTAATGGGTCCACGGGTCATAACGGGTTGACCCTGCCCATTTTTAACCCACTTATTTTTAACTCATTCTGAACGGGTTGAATATGGGTTTTGACCCATGTTGATCCGCCCATTTTCTACCCAACCTAAACCCGGCCCAACCCGCCCATTTGCCACCCCTATTTAAGAATAATGTTAAAAGATTAAATATGTATCTAGTTCACCCTCTTAACACCGCACATAGGCATGTTTGGTTCACTTTTCTAAGAACTATTTTCCATTCCCAGGTAATTAAAAAACATAACACAATATGAAAATTTATTTGGTCCACAGTTTTTTGAAAACTGAGTAAAAAAACAAAAATGCAACTTCTTTTTCTAATTTTTGAGAACTGTTTTCTGTTTTACGAGTTCTTGAAAACTGTTTTAAGAATGGAAATAAATTAACGTGAATTTGGCAATGTTAAAGCATTTGAATTCACCTGTTTCTCAGCACATGTAGTTTTTTTTTAGTTGATACTCACATACACATGCCTCCACTGAGGTTCAAACCTCTGACCTCCTTTTAAGAAGTAGGGGTTTGATACCGCTAAACCATAAGTATGTTGGTTCAGCACATGTAGTTTGTTATTAGAAGAATGACTATATAATTTGGGATCCTATGAGAGCAACGCTGATTGGATGTATAAGGAAATGGTGATATTCAGTTGCTTTTAATTTGAAAATGAAAACCATTATGACCCTTTTTCAATTGACAGTGAGAAACTGAGATCAAGAGGGTCTCAAGGTCCCTTAGGTGGGGGTATTTCCAACCACCTCCTATTAATTTGAGCACCTGAACTTTATTTGGTTGGTACATTTTGTCCCACAAATTGAACATTTGAGGCGCGTTTGGTGAACGAAAACAAAAATATATGGTAAAAATTTCCGAACACCTAACAGAGAAAGGAGGGGTAAAATGTATGATGGTGACACAGATAAATGGTTCCCAAACAAATGATCAGAGATGGTGAAAATCTTGAATTTTTTTGCAGAAAAGCAGAATGGTTACAGTTGGAGAGCATGATATATATATATATATATATGCACATATGTATATATGCAATGGTTGGTGAAATAAATGATGGTGGTCTTTCACAGCCTGTGTTTTCTCCCCTACAAAGGAAAATACCCACCCAGAGTGAAAATGCCATAAAAGAAATAAAAGGTAGCAGAACAGTGTCAACTTGATTAATGGGGATACCCACCCTAATAATATTCATTATTGTACCCTACAAAAAAAACAACCAAAAACCCTTCAGTCTCTCTCCTAACCAATCTTTCTTGGCAGGATTTCATTTTCCTCTTTGTCATTTTTTGCAGGAAAATCTGAAGCCGATTTGCGAGGATTCGACGCTTGTCATTCCCTTGTAAGACATGAAAATCAGGATTTGACAATGACAATTGACCGGGTAACCAATTCCCACTCCTAATATAGCTCCATAATTTTTTTTCCCTAGGGGATGTATACCCTTGTAAGCAACAATAATACCCTTGTCGCTCCATAAAGGCAGAATCATCGAGTAACTTTATTAATATTATGTTCTCCTAAACGTATTTTTCAACAGTTGGATTGAGAGGCTTTTTTCAATTTCTTAATTTAACATTTAAAGAACGTGTCGTTGTGAAAGTGACTAATGATAACTATTTTTTAAATTAAATTTGAGAGTTGAGGTTCACTGTGCAATTTACTTGGACTCAACTGTTGGAAGTGACTCCTAAAAGAGGGATGTAGCTTTAAAGAAGCCATAAACAAATAGGAAAGAATTCAATGCAATGTCACTCACCACTAACAACCTTGAGCATAGGGTTCTTAGCTTTGTTCATTTACCCTTCTTTTTCAGTGCACAAAGAGTCTTTTAGGCCACATATGGTGATTGCTTATCATTACTCAGAAAAGATAGCAAAGTGATTAGAGGCAAATTAACAGTAATCCTTCTTCTTTTTTTCTTTTCTTTTTTTTTCTTCCTTTTTTTTTTTGGTTTGGTGGATAAAATTGAAAAAAGAAAAAGAAAAAAAAAAAAAAAAAAAATCTTTAGGGCACACAGTTGAATCTTATAATGAAGACATAAATTTTACCTTTATTATGTAATGAAAAACGTTTCCTAGTTCCTCCTAGTACTTGAGATCAGGGAATGTGGTAATTCAAATGCTAATGAGACAAGGACTACCTAATTAAGGTTTTATTGTACAAGAAAAAATTATAACCTTCGTGTAAGAAAAAGTGAATCGTTTTCGTTAACGGTGAATGATTAGACCGGACATTTAAGACAGAATTTTTTTTATCAAAACGCTGTCTATCTCTCTCCAATTATACAGATGTGAATGTGACTAATCTCTATGATGGTAAATGATTAGACTGAGCAATCTAGACATGATCTTGGGTTATGTTGTTTTCAATAAACCTATCAGCAGTACATCAAGAAAACTCTATCCATAAAAAGCCATTTAAGCTCGAATAAACAGCCAACTTACTTTATTATTAAAAAATAAAAATAAAAATAAAAATAAAAAATAAAAAATTTGAAAGTTCAACTGCCAGACACATCTCACACTATGATTGGTACTATTTCATCATCTTGTGGACAAGTCTGTCACCTAAACTTTTCCCCCCAGTATTATAATTCGTTGGTTAACTCTTCTATGAATAAATATTATTTTTCAAAGAATCTTTTTGGTAATTTAATTACACTAATTTGAAGACCAATAATACAACTCTTGATAAATAAAAAATAATAATAAAAAAAAAAAAAAGATAAGGCTGCAACAAAGACAGAAATCTTTTGTTAAACCCCAAAAAACTGGATTTTTACTAACCACCTCTCATGACATGATTAATCTATTCTTAAGGGTATCTTTCCATACCTGAACTCCACTACCGTAACCTTTTTCCTATTCACAATGGTATTTTTTTAAAAAGTTGATAGAGATATTAAAGCCCTCTCAGATTCATTCATTGGGCTCTTAGTCAGACTCTCACCAATGCCACCCTGGGATTCTTTTGATGGTACTATTATTTTATCATCTGACTTATGCAAATTGAATAGTCCCAACCTTTCCTTCATGGGTTTCTTCTCTGCACAGTAAAAAGATACATATATATATATATATATATACACGCGCACGTATCAACGTCACGTCAAGGTCCACTTTTACATACATATACATGTGTATATGTGTATATACGATTAATCAAGTGCACGAGTGTCTGTTACGAATAGAGTTAGATATATGTAGTTTTACCTTTGACTAAAACTCGTGACCCGTAGATCACAATGTAACAAACTTAATGTTGGGTCAAGGTGCATCCCTCTCGCTCTCTATATATATATATACATATATTATATAGAGAGAATAGAAAGTTCTGTTTTTGGTTAATGTAGGGAAATTACAGAAGCCTAAAGTGCGCCAGAAATGGTGGTTGACTCCATCTAAAGCTAAGCCAATGTCTTAATCATTCAAATTAGACTTTAAGAGAGGACAGAGGAGGCCCACTCAGACAGCTGGTTACAACATAAGTTACAATCAAAACTCACCCAAATACGCGTGTTAACAGTAGAAAAATATCACTTAACCAACACGAAGATTCGCAATCAAATCGTGTCAAATTGATATAATAAAATTTTATGATCTGTAATATACAATCAATGTCAAGTGGAGTTGGATGGAAAATGAAAGCTTGTGGAATTAATATAACATTTCTCATTTTCTAGTCAAGAATATATTATATTACAACTGGTGCTTTGTGACTTGGCACTACTAAAACATAAACATAATACTACTGTTTCTAGGATTATACATTGGATACTTATAAGAAACTCAGCCCCCAAAAAGAAAGGCAAAAATAATAGAAGACCACATGATTCACAAAAATAAGATCAAAATATAAATGATAAATACTTAGTGGGAAAAAAAAAAAAAAAAAGTTATTTTGATTGGGACCTAAAGATGGATTAGTAGTCATCCACCAAAATCTCTTTCTATATACAGCAGCCTGTCTCTTCCTCTGAGTAGTCTTGAGTCAAGGGATCAAATGAAATTGGTGAGATCACAGCTCAGTTTTCATATCAGATGCTTGATTCAAGCCTGTGTGTTGAACAGTTACTTGGTTATCAATCACTACTACATAATATGTATACATTTTGTTATATATATTGCTGACTTTTTCCCTCACCAGCAAAGGTCTGTGAATGAAATGTTGAATCTTGATTTGGGTTCTGTCCAAAACCCATATGGACAATGCTCTGCAGATCATCTTCGCAGAACGCCGAAAACTGAACATATCGAATTCAAAGGTAGAATTAGATTATGAAAATATAAAAAGGGGTGGGTAAAAGGACGAGCCCAGTGCACGAGACTTATGTCATTGCAGGGTCTGGAGAGGGTCAAATGTATGTAAGTGGTAAAAAGTTAAATCACCTGTGGAAGACCTTGGCCGAATTCATCAACCGGAGGTAATTGCATGCCGTTGGACACATTAGGATGATGTACGTGTGGGCTTTGGTGGGGCTGGTGTACATAGAAAGGTAATGCCGAGGTATTTAATGGATATGTTGGATGAGGCAAGGAGACGTTTGGCTGAGATATCTGGAATTTGCAATAACAAACAGTCACACACACACATCAAGTCCAATTTCAATAAATTCAGACAGTACTAGACACATAAAAGCCATTGTATGAAATGCCATCAACTTACATCCTTTGGGAGGAGACTATCCATGTTGAAATCCAGAGTTGAATTCACTGTAGCTAACTTCATAGACAGGAACTACAAAAGAATTTCAATACACATTAAGTGATTATACTCAAAAGCCATGAATTCTGATCCCCATTATGTAAATCAATCTGAATTTACCTCGACTTGGCGTTGCAAAGACTGTACATAATTTATAATTTCATCCAGCATTAGCGCCTTTCCGGTGACCTACAATGTGAATTTCCGTGGCCAAGTTAGTAATGGACCTCCCATTGATCTTTTATATGACCAAATATGTCAAAATTAGTGTCTTTACACACCTTATTGCAACCTGGTACAAGGTCTTGGAGAAGCTTCATTCTTTCACTGATCTTCTCTCTTCGAACCTGCCCAAACACGAAAAAATTGGCATATCTTAGTGCTAAGCTGGCCATTGCTGGGATGAAATGAACACGCAGAGAAGTGATTTGTAATTCGTACTCTTTCGGCGAGACTATGGCTGTCAGTAGCTTGACCCCTCCTTGCTCTCACATGAATGTAGTCCTTTGGAGGCTCAGGAGGCTTCGGGCTGCTCTTGGATTCATCCCCTGCACCATTAGTACTCCCCTTTGTCCCCTCCTCTGTCTTCACACCTCCATTTTCGTTTCCTTTCCCTTCATTCAGTTTGGATCGCTTTGAATTCGTATCATCCTCTGCTTCTACTACCTGAAGACAAAATTTTCCGCGGAATTATTGAATTATGAACCAAATTTGGAAAGGAAAATTAGGATTAATTTGAATAGTGCTATTGTATACCTTGGTGGAAGATTGAGGTGATACAATTTCCTTGGATTTTCCTCTGGGAACAGCTTTTCTTTTCCTGGAATTCAAATCCAACGGTGTTCCAAATCCATTTTCCTCAATTGGGATTTGCTCGGAAACAGAGGACTCCTCATTAGGACTCTGGAATTCAGCTCCATCTCTTGCAACAGAATTTGATAATTTGCTGAATTTATTGTCAGTCACCATTCCCAAGCCATTGTTTGTCCTCATTTCCACATGGGTTTGCTCGCAATTCTTGTTTTCATGAACACCCATGGGAGATCCAGCTGCTTTCAGAGAAGGACTGCTCGAAACTCGTGGTAAATTTGCTCCTCCCATTAATGGGCTTGATCTATAAGGAGATTCAGCATTGTTCAGCCCCAATTGGCTCGCCCGGCCGTTGAAACTGCGGCTGCCGAAGCAAGAGAACTTGGCAGCCCTCTCTGCAAACCCGGGGTCACCGGAGAGTGCCGGCAAGGTGGCCTTTGCGGACATTGAGTTTCCCAAATTGGGCAAGTGATCCATAGTTGGCAAATGCAACTTTGGAGGTGAATTCAAAGGGGTGCTATAACATGAAGTGTTAGTGCTATTACTCCCACCGCCGCCACCACCGCTACCAATAATGTGAGAAGCTGCAGCCATTGTTGCCGCCAGCAGCGGCTGCGACTGGGGCGAGATCTCTACACCGGAGTTGCAGATGATACCCAGCTTTTCGATGAGTTCCCGGATTGCGTAACTGTCATTGGACATGCCGGAATTGGAGACCGCCGGCGAGGAGACCATTGAGCTGAGAGCTGACTCGAAGTGGGTGTACTGTTCTGTTGTTGATTTGTCCCAAATGGGATTGAAGAAGCAGTCGGAAGATTGCTCCGGCGAGCAATTCAGAGTCTGCCATGTGGGTATTTGCGACGATTCGAACTGTAATGGAGGTTGAATTCCAGCATTGAGGAAGTACTCTTTGTCCATTGAAGAAAAGGGTTGAGACCCAGATGACAATTCACAAGAATGAGATTGAACTTGAAGAGAAATTGAGATTGTTGATTGTGTTGGAAGATAATGAGAGAGAGGAATTAAGGTGTAACAAACAGGGGAAACAGAGGGAACAGAGGAGTGATTTGGTGGAAAGGAAACGAAAGGAGAGGAAAGGAATTGTGGGGTTCAAAATGATGGGATTTGGGGGTGTTAAAGAAGGAGAGGTTGTTGAGGGAAAGGAGATTGTGTTGGTGCTGAAAAAGCAAAGCAAAATGCAGAGAGAGGAGAGAGAGAGAGAGAGAGAGAGAGAGGGAGGAGAGGGGGAAGGTTATGGGTTGGGTAGTGATGAAGTTATATAGCTAAAAAAGAAAAGGTTTGTTTGACCTTTTTGTACTAATTATTTTTTATGGGTCACTTTCTCTCTCTAAACTCTACCCGTGGAAAGCGGGGAGAAGGGGTTAATGCCGGGCCTGTAACGTCAAAGCACCAAAATGTCCATTTCCCTTCTTGAAATTACCACTTCCTTCTTCCTCGTTCTCGACCAGAATGAGAGAGAGACTGGGGAATTGGGACAGAAGGAAGTGTATTTTTCTTTTGTTTGGACAAACTTTACACAACACTTGCAATACTTGTAGGACTACTTGGTTGGCTTGAGTAGTCTTTATTCATAGTGTATTTAAGTGTATCCATATGTATATTTATTGAATGTATATATATACACACGCGCATGCTTGATACTACAATAAAAAGCGAAAATGATCTCTTAGCTCACCAATCGTCAATAAATTCATTCACATTGTGTATAGTTACTACTACTAGAAGTGTGTGTGTGTGTATACACAATACTACTAAAAGTGTAGATTTTTTTCTTTTTGAATAATTTAATTTTAAAATTTTGATTATTTATACTTTATGTGAGAAAACCACCCAGCAATTTACTTATACGAACTTATTCCTCCTTGTTATACATGTGCTTGTTTAATGAAATTATTCTATCGATCTACTATAGTAAACTAACTTTTTAAAGCAATGATGTTTTCTTTTTACTAAAATTAGTCGAAATCATTGAAAGGTAATAAGATTTGTAATTTTAGTTAAGGTAGTAAGAATAGTAATTTTAGTTTACTTTCACCAACCTTAATATATATATATATATATATTAAGTTGTAATTTTAGTTAAGGTAGTAAGAATAGTAATTTTAGTTTACTTTCACCAACCTTAATATATATATATATATATATATATATCTAAGTAAATAGAACAATAAAAGCACACACAAGTCAAAGGAGATTTAAGTATTTTTATGGACGAAGAACAACCATTTTTATTTCAAAACCTTAATTATATACTCTTTCTCTTCTCACAAACTCAACTAATTTTTTTTCTATATAATTATATCTTTATCTCTATAACTATTTACCCAAACC
>JAOTQH010000001.1:7550438-7561993 GCA_025631255.1 Cornus kousa | reverse complement strand
TTTTGGCAAATATAAAATTACAAACACACACACACACACACACACACACATATATATATAATATTTCAATCAAGTTGGTAGAAGACAGCTTAACCTAATTTTGAAAAAAGCTGAGACAATTGTTTAATCGGTTATGGCATTAGTTGGTTTAATCAGTTCCATCACAATTCTGTTTGTCAGCTTGTGAATGTCATGTCAAATATTTAATAAAATAATAAACTTAAAAAATGAGATGATATTGTTAATCATTTATTAATTTATTGTGTTTGGTTAAATAATGAAGGAAAAGAAAGAAATGATAGTAATTATGTACAAGAAAAAAAATAAAGAAAAAATATTTTATTCATAGACTTTGTAACAAATTTGTTATTAACAAAATTTTATTTAAAAAAAACTAGCATTTCCTTTCATTTACTTTTCTTTCCTTTCATTTTCTCTATTATTGAGAGGATTACAAAACCATGATATCATACATATATAATTGGTTTCCTAACAAAATATTTCATTTCTGTCCATTACATATCTTTTGTTTTCCTTCCAATACCCTCCTACACCCTAAGAAGTTGTTAAGAATGTAAGAAAGGGATTGACGAGGACGAATAACTGCTTTAGTTAGGAATTTTTTGTTCAGTAAACTCCAGACATTCTCAACCACGAACGAGTAGAATATATTGCTTAAATTATGATTCAAAATTTGAAAATTTCAAAGTATTAGTTTCGAATTATATGCGATAGATGGTTGTTGAACCAAAATAAATCAGAAATGAAACTAGAATTTGAAAAGAACAATGAAAGTTGTAGAGGAGTTGGAATGATTTTTGTGTTGTCCACAACAGATCATACCGTTGTAACTTTATGAAACACTCATATTTTTAGGTATGAATGGTTAGGCATAGAATGTATGAATTAAAAAAGAAAGCTTTTTAGACAAATCTATCATATTTTTATATGCTTCCTCCATGTCTAATAAAATTCACTTCACATGCTACTGTCAAAAACATATAACTCATTGCATTTGAGCAAAATAAAGGTGTGTGGGTCAATGGTTATGATCACTCCTCTTATTAAAAGACACACAATTTAAATTGTTGTAACTTTAGCTTCCTCACTTTTTTCCTGGATTCACCTAATACATAGGTAGTAATTTTTTTTTAGCAGTGTTATAAGTGAAATCTTTATTGTCTTTGGGGCATAGTGCGTTGACAATGATTTGAGAGGAGAGGTAAGTCATTGAGGATTAGTTTTTGAGCGGCATTTCTGACTTTAATGGTACGTGTTGTGGGACAGATACACATATTCTGAAAAAAAAAATAAAAAAAATTGTAAAACATTTATTTTATTTTATTAGTATATAAATCTATGTTATGCCTCACCTTGGGTTTCACCTTTACTTGCAATTTTAATTCAAAACAAATTAATTTTGTACTTGGGCCAACAACTTTATAATGTCAAGTCGCCAAGTTTGTTTGTTAGTTTTTTTCTTTTTCTTCCACAACATATGCACAACGGTTAATTTTTAAACTAAAATAACTTTTTAGGATAAATTATTGGGCATTCAAGTAGTGGAATATCTAATACTCAGAAAAAGACTTAACTTGATACCTCACCGAGTGCCATCAACCAATTATATCTTATCACATAAGAAAAAATAATATTTAGGCTATGTTTGACAACATGAAATTGAAACTTCGAAATTAAAATTAGAATTAGTGAAATTAGAGAAAATTTTGGTTCAATTTTTTGAATTACTTTTCTCCAATTCCAATTCTTATTCCAAAAATCCAATTCCACGTCTGCCAAGCATAGTCTTCTACCAAGCATAGTCTTACTTTAGTGAATCATATCACTATACATTAACATTTAATTGGTGATATCATGTTATCGATATATTAGGTCCATTAAAATAGTTCTACTGGTGAAGATAAGTTATTGTTTTCTATTATCAAGAAAAACAACTATTTCTTTTGATTTTTAGTTGTTAATTCATAAAAATAGCTACCAAAGAGTAAAAATAAAATAAAAATAAAAATATTATAGAAAGCAATATTATTTAACAAACTTGATTACGTTGGCCTTTATGCCCTTTTAGTTTGAAAATTTAAGGTGTGTCCCCTTGTTGAGGAGACTAGCTAACAACTGTCCTTTTTTAAAGGGAAACATCATCTTCCATGTAACAAGGGAAAGATGAAGACCATCATGTGAGCAATTGTTACGGTTGTCTGTCTTCCCTTGACAAATGTTAGGGGCTAACAGCAATCCTATAAACAAAAGCTATGAATAGCAACGAAAGTGAAAGAAATGGGTTGGGACACCCCTATCTCATGGACTCTAGACAAAGTGAAAGCGACTTTATAATGGAATGTTAGGTGGATTAGTTTACCCTAATCCGAATTTAGTGGTACTTGTACCCATGTGAGTCCAATGTGAAATTAGTTGAATTAAAGTTGGTGGACTAACATTTCATCACTGTGGGATTAGGTAGGAGAGAGAGTTTCCTTCCCCATTGACAGTTTTATGTAAAATTGGGATGCAGATTGCAGTGTAGTCGGGTTTGATTAAATGTAATAATCTTGTGTTTGGGTATAAATAGATGGGTATGCAGTATTACCTAACAATTTTAAATTTTGGTATGAATGGGTGGGTATACAGCACTACCCAATAATTTGAACTTTTGGGTAAATGGACAAGCGTCCACCCGTTACCGTTGGTATCAAAGCCAAACCCAATCCTTGATTCGGTGTCACGCTAAGCGCTTAACCCAGAGGGCATCCGAGTTTGTACCATGGGTAGGTAGGGTGACCCGAATCGCAACGAGGGTGTTACGAGTTTGGATTTGAGAGAATGTAACAAGGGTCGTTTGTCCCATATCGAATCCGAATAAAAAAATGATTGGGTATAAATAAATAGATATGTAGCACTAAGTAAATGGATAAACGCCCGCCCATTACGTTAGCACATCGCACAAAGTTCAAATTAACGCGTGAATAACTTTTTGCTAGACTACTTTTGGAAATACCCTTCTGATGTAGATGGCTTAGGAAAAGAAATGATAGGGTTACTTTTGAAAATACCCTTTTGATGTAGATGGCCCAGGAAAAAGAAAGAAAAATAATATTAAGGGTTTCCATAATGCATTTTTCATTTTATATGAAGCAAAAGTAATGTTCTGGTTGTGATATGATTTATTTCCAAGTACAAACATGATTTTTATTGCACAATGTTTCAAAGGAAAAAATAAAAATCATGTTTTTGCCACTTGTTTCTGTTTTTTTTTTTATCAATTCGGCAACAAAAATACCAAAGAATAGAATACAACAGAAGGACTGATTAATTTCTATTATATAGATACTAAAGAGATATCCAAAGTGTAACACAAGCAATTATACAGATGATGAACAAAACAGAAGGAAAACTAAGTCCACTGAATGGATATAACATTGTGGAATCTCGATCAGCGAAAGGGGATGTTGATGATACAGAATCGGATTCTGACGAGCAGAGACTCGACGCCAGTCACAGTTGATCACGGCGCAAGGGGCTGCTGCCTGCCTTGTCCATTGTTGAATCCATCATAGGGCTTGGTGGACTTGCTGGACTTCCTCCTCAAAACTACAATCCAAGTAATTGCTTCCAGCAACAGAGCAATCCCACCCAACACAGAGATCACAACAATGTAAGCTGATTTCCACTTCTGTGCAGGATGCAACATCTCTAGCCCTTTGAACACATTGATGATGCCAAGGACTAGGATGGCGTATCCGACGCCATGGTGGTATATATTCCAGTAGGATCGGAGCTTGTGATCCTTCTTCGGTCTCAGTAACAATGCAAAAACCTAGGAAGATGACAAGCAACACAGAGAAAGACCACCAGGAACAAAAATTCAAAAACCAGTGTCAAATTAGGCAACATTGCCTACAAACACAATTTCAGGTAGCTGATATGAACCATAATGCCCTAAAACATTCATTTTGGCCCTAAACATCTCGAGATTTCAAATATCCTTTTCTATTTGCCACATGTCTTCAATTGCAACATTTGAGAAAACTTTGTTGAGCTATGAAAGAAGCTCCAAGAACATGAATGCACAAAAGGACTTGAGCTTTAACAGAAATCTGAATATACCATAATTTTATGCAAATTTGATTCAATTTTAGAACATTTCAAGGATTCAACATAAGCTCTTAAATTCTAAAATACCCAAGTTCTCTAATATTTGGATTTCATTCCAATTACAATTTTTAATGAGGTACAATGCATACACTGAAAATAAAAGGACCAAGAGATTGAGAGGAAAAAAATGGCAGAAAAATTTACTTGAATGGTTGCGAGAGAGAAGAGTGCAATCCCGATATTTCGATGACCGGTGTACTGAACCCCCTTGGATTCACTTCCGAGCTTAAGTCCAGTTCCCCAGCCAGCAACCCCAATAACATAGCCAGAAAATTGGCAGAAAACATGAAGATAAAACCATAGTGGATCTGCAGACTGGAAAGTTCTCAAATACCTCGCGATTATTATTCCTACCGGAAACATAATCCCCCAACTCACAGCGTTCAATATTCCATGAATCTGACAACAAAATTAGAAAAACAAAAAATAAATCACAGAGGATAATTGGCAAACAAAGAAAAAGAAAAAACGAAAAACAATTACAAGCATATGTTCACTTTTATAGTTTGATGATGAAACAGTACAACTAATCAATTCCTAATTCAACAACCAGTTTGATGAAAATCCACTGGTTCTTAATGATGATTATATGGATCAGTCTACAATTAGAAAACCACAGTATATATCATAATTCCTCTCAATAACTGCACAAGTAACAAGTCGATCTGTTTTTAATTCTACTTCAAAAAATAATATAATCCCAGAAATAAACTCTGAATTCTGAAATCAAAACAATACCCGAAGAAGAAGGAAAAAGAGAGAATGATTTCAGATACCACTGAAAGTCAGTCTACATCCAATATGAGACATTTTCTGTTCATATTATACACCAAAAATCAACAACTACAGTTTCATATATGCATATATATATATATATATAGTGAAAGATAAATGCATTGTATTTATGATCAATCAGGAACTATTAAAAAATTCAGCTTTAAGGCCTCTAAAATCTATTGTAAAACCCACCCCAGTCGGAAAAAAAAAAGCCACAGAGAAAGAACAAACGGGCTTAATGAAAATTTCATGAAAAATAAATAAAATCAAAATAATGATAGAATTGTGTATAAGAATCGCACATTTTTCTTCTTCATCCTTGAGTCACCTCCGGTAGCACTATTACTCTGTCCTTTCAACAAATCTAGGGTTCCTTTGGAGTTCAGATTCGCGGGCTGAAACTCATGCCTGCCCGGCATACCATCCGTAACAGAACCCCCAACTTGCCAAACCTGGCTCAACGTCGTCGCCGCCGCGTCCGGCAGCGCCACCGTAGCGAATATCCTCATTAGCCGGTCCGAGTAATCGGCGCTCATCTCCGTCACGTCGAACGAAAGCTTCGACTCCACAATCGACTTGTACGAGCTCACATTGAAGGTCTTCACCGTCATTGATCCGTTCGACTGCTTGAGCGCGATCAGAGCCTGCGCGCCAACCATTCCGGCGCCGGTAGGGTTTATGGCCCAGGCGATCCAGCCGTCGGGCTTCGCCGGAGGCGCGACGAAGGCGACGGAGAGAGACTTGGCGGCAGAGTCGTGGGTCCAGTGGAGGTAGGAGCTGAGTTGGGGCAAGTCGTTGCAGTGCTCGTAGAGCTTGTTGTTGGTGAATTTCTGCGAGGAACAGGTGAGTGAATGAGAAGGTGTGGTTAGAAAAATCAAGAGAGAAAACCCTAGAATTAGAGCAGAGAAGCGAAGAGACGCCATTGAAGAGTCAGTTCAGAGCTTTCCAAAGGAATATAACGGCTAAATTTGGCGAAACATACATATATAAAGAGAAATGAAAGATTAAATTATAGTACGGAGTATTTATTTACGAGTATTTATTTTTCGTAAGTAAATTATATGGAGCAGTAAAACTTCCATTTTAATTAAGTTAAATTGAATAGATTTTCTCGAAAAAAATTACATTGATTATTTTAATTTGTTCTTATATATAATATACCAAATAGACTAATAATATGTTATTAAATTAGAATATAATTTTCTTTTTATTTTATTATTTCAAAAAATTCACACACTTCACTATTTAGGTCACAAAAGAAAAGACACTGGACTATTCCTCCAACGGTATTGCAACAGCGTACAACATTTAGGCAAGCATGCAAGTATCTTGAATTTTGAATATTTAATTATTTTTTGAGTAATGCTATTGCGAGAGCGATCTCGTAACAAATCTAAAGAGATCCCCACTTATAAATCACACGATTCATTTTTTTAGAGATTTGGGAGATAAAATTAATTAAGAAAGAATCCTTTGCAATAAGAAAACAAATAATCTCTATCCTCTCCATGTTCTCTCTTTCTCTCTTAGTTAACATCCTCAACCAATATGTTTCTTTCTCTATTTTGGTCAATCTTTAAAAAATCTGTCTCTTTCTCTCTCATAGTTAACCCTTTGTCTTTCTGTCGAAGAGTCTCCACATGCATTATATCCTTATTTTTCTCTCTATGCCATCAATCTAGTTACGGAAGATAGGTGAAGCTTTGCTTTCTTGAAGGTTTGATTTTCTCTAAACTATGAATCAAAAGATCCTTAAACAGATTTCAGTCATTTCCATTACTCTTGATGAAGAAGAAATTACGATGGATATGAAGGAGGGGGATGGAATGGTGTTTTAATTGTCTTCTTGGAAAATTACTGTCTAAGAATGCTATCAACACTAATGGCTTTGCATAATATCATGAGTAAGATTTGAGGTTGCTCTTCAAGGAAGGGTGGCAATGATTGAAGAGAAGATTTTTCAATTCAAGTTTGAACATGATTGATTCAAGCTCATGGAGTTTTGATAGTCAATTGTTGGTATTGGTTCCTTGTGGTAAGATAGGCAGTTCAAAGTTCAAATCTTTGACTAGGAAAAACAAAAAATCCAATCTTCAATCCACCAAGTTTTTGGGTGCAGTTAGAGAAATACCCGAGGAATTAAAGTTAGTAATAGATTTTTAAGCTTTGATTTTATTGAAATTCCATACGGAGAATTAGAAGGAGGGCATTTCTTGTAGAGTTAGTATGGGTATAAAGTTGGGTACAATTTTTCCCTCACAAATGGCGGTATTAATTGAGTCTAATTCCTAAAGGAAGTTGCTAAAGGCCAGGGACGAGGCTTATAGTTTGAGGATATATTCTGGTTGGTTTTTATATTGTTCCATGTTAAACGTTGTTGGAGCATTTTGAACCCTACTTGGAGTTGAGAGATCTTTTGCCCATGTTCGTTTTGTTACTGGAGGCTATTTGTTCAATGCTTCCTCCTCCTTATTGTTTTCTTGGAATAGTGTAATTATAGTGTGAATGTCTTTGTAATGTATACACGATTTTATCAGTTTGTATTCAATCTGAATTTGATTTACTAGGTGGCTTTACTTTTATTTAGTCTCTCAAGAATCATTCTTCATTGCATAATGATAGCTCGTGATCTTGAAAAAAAAGGAAGCAAACAAAAATTAACATTTCTTTTTCCCATTTTTCACATTAATTCTCAAAGAATTGAGAGCTCAAAAGCATATAATAGCAGCTTATCCTTGAAAGGGAAAAATAGTTGGTAAAGGAACACAACAACTAAAAGTAGTACAGAAATAGTAGCTCCACAACCTAACACAAAGGAAAACAAAAAAATAAAAACCTGATCGCCCCTCAAAAATCTGCCATGGACCAAAAACATATGCAACAATTAAAACACTATTCCACCCCTCTCCTTTGTATCCATCGTAATTTATTCTTCATCAAGAGATAAGAGAAAATTCATAGCTTAGAGTTAATCAAAGCTTCAAGAAAACAAAGCCTCACCTATCTTTGGTAACCGGATTGATGGCATAGAGAGAGAAACAAAGGATAAAATGCAGATTGGTTGAGGATCTTAATTAGGAGAAAGGACGAGAGACGTGGAGAGAAAAAGAGAAAAAAAAAAAGATTATTTGTTTCTTTATTACAAAAGATTATTTCTTAATTAATTCTCGGTAGACATTTTGCGCGCCCTCGCAATAAAATTTAATCGTAATTAAAAAATATCATAGTTAAAGATTTAATAAGAAATATCATATCAAAATACAATTATAAAAAGTTCTTAAATTAAGGTTCTTATTCACCATATAGAGATCACTCATTCATGGTATATAAATTTTAATTTTAATTATTTAAAGATTTAATAAATTAAAAAAGGTCTTCCAAACGAAGATATATACTAGCAAGATTGAATTCAGGTTATTAATTTATATTATGGTTTGATGAATTCCATAATTATAAATTTTGTTATTTTTTTTTCTCTTTTCTCTATTAAGATATTTCCTATATTAAAAAAATTACTTTTAAA
Organism: Cornus kousa; assembly: GCA_025631255.1. NCBI lineage: Eukaryota > Viridiplantae > Streptophyta > Magnoliopsida > Cornales > Cornaceae > Cornus > Cornus kousa. The sequence continues at coordinate 7,553,520 of JAOTQH010000001.1, read as the reverse complement.
ACACACAAAATAGCTAAATAAGTTAGAAAAATAAAGTAACCACATAATTTAAGATGAAATCTCAAATTAAAAATAGCATTATATATGTGCGCGCGCGCCCGCGTTTAAGATTTCTAAAATGGAAGCAAACAAGTTTATAAATTTGTAATATAACAAGTAAAAAATGTTCACATAATTACAATCTTATATCTATATAATAATTATTATTATTTTTTTAAAGCTAAACTAAATTAAATTAAATTAAATCTCAGTCTATAATTCCAAATTGGTATCATAGTGTCTTAAGTACCACTCTTATAATCCCGTGTGCCAGCCGATTCATCTCTGCTCTGCACTCATAAGTTTTGTAATAAGTCTGAACATGTGGTTGGGTTCGGAATCAGAAAAGAGCATATTACGTATGGTAGGTATCACTGAATTAATTATTTTAAGATTGTGTGTTTCTTATAAGTAGGATTAAAAGAGAAAATACCAGTTATCTCCTCCAAGATTAGGTCTAATAACATGTAGTACGCTAACGCTTCAAAAATTACAGAAACCTCTCTACAGGTTAGTTCGTCATAACAGTTTGCCCTTTATCAGTAGCAATCAATGCAAGTTAAGGACGCCAGAGCCTATTTTCAGCTTGAAATACCACATTTGCCCTTAAAAGCATTCCAAAACATATATTGGCACCCTTACCCTTTTGATTAAAAATTCTTTATATACCCTCAATATAAAGACAAAAGGATAAATCATTAATACCTTCTATATCCTATATAGGAGTACATAATTATATATACAGTATACACAGGCTCACCAGATCTTTCTCTGTGCAAGACTACAAGGTCTCTCTACATCTCTCTCATCAACGAAGCTCTGGACGGTTCAGATGAGAGATTGTGTATAGTATTTTGGTATTAACAATTGTGGTGTGGTGGAATGAAATTGAAAATAGAATGAAGAAGAGTTAGGGTACTACATGTTATTAGAGAAAATAAAAAAATTGATAGCGATATCTGATAATGATATTTATGTTTGAATGGTTTAAAATGAGAGAAAATAAATGATAGAGATAGATATTTATCCTCATTATCTTTTATATTCTCTCTCAAAAGATAAAAAAGTAAAAAGAGAAATAATAATTTTTAAATGATATTTTTATAATTTTGAAACTGCTCTTAATAATTAAAAAAATAAATTATTATTTCACGCAAGTTCCACCTATTTAAAACGACACCATAATAATTTAGTTATTATTTATTTTCTTTTATCTCCCAACTATTCAAATATAAATAAATATTATTACTGTCATTTTCTTTCATTCCTTTTTTTCTTGTGAATAGGCATCGGCAAAATTGAATGTTGTAAATTTGGGGTTATACAATAGATTAACTAGGTATATGTAGCTGCAAGAATTTCTCTCTCTAAACTTTTATTCAGATTTCTTACAACATACAATCAATACCTCTCTCCCTCTCCTTCAACTTTATTTATAGACAATTTATAAAGGCTTGTTGGGCTATTGGTTTCGGGCCATACGCTTGGGTGTGCCTTACTTATTTTTGTTTGGTTCCTTGGGCTCGGCCCAGTTGGTGGGTCCATTGAGGGGATTGGGTTCAGCTGCCAAGCCCGCTGTGGCTTTCATGGATCGGGTTTGGCCCATGCCAACTCCGGCGCTCTCAACAATTTTATTCAAATCACACATATATATGGTTACAGAATTTTCCTACCCCATGCTACCAATTTTAAAAATGCGGTTAAATGATTGGCAAATTTTTTGCCCACCGCATGTGAAATGACAAAATATTCATAGAAGGATTAAATGCATGAATCACTCGTAATGTATACTTTGTGTAGTATTTTTACCTCTATTTAAAAAATGTACGAAAAACACTTATATTGATTTTAAATTGTGCAGAAACACCCCTCAATCAAAAAACTGACATAAAGTATCATTGTAATACCTTTTTTATCCTCTTACTCTTCCAAAAATATACAAATAGATGTGTATACTAATAATCTTTTAACATGAGGATGTTACGTGCACATTGACTATATTTAATCCACTTTTAATGATTTACTCTCACCTTTTGGAAAACAAAAAATCTCTATGTATTCTGCAAACAATGTATTATATATCTTTCTTTAAAATAAAATAAAAAAATAAAAAAAAAAAAGAAGAAGAAGAAGATTATTTTCATTATTGTCAGATTAATGTACAGTATATCATATAGAATGAAAACTTCAGTCCTTTTTATAATTATAAAAGGGCTAATTCCAAATTTTAATCATAAACCTCTAATTTGTTTCAAAAAATCCCTTACATTTTAAAAAATGATTACATTGCCCCACAATATCTAGGTCCGACCCTTGAATATGGCTCTGAAATAACAAAATTGACCTTACTATTTAATGTTATATTTAAAACTAAAAATTATTTTTTAAAAAAATTACAAAAATACCTTTTATCTTCTTCATCATCCCTTTTTCTCTCTAAAACTCTCAACCTCTCTCTCTCTCCGAAACAAAGGATCCTTGTAAGTTTGCAAATGGTCAAATTTGCATGGGACTTGGAAGTGGTAGTCACCTTTTCAATTTTACAAATTTATTTTCCTTTTCCCTTTTTTAAATTTTAATTTCATTTATTTTACTATTCTTCTTATTCGTCAACCACTAGTAGCCATATTGTTGCATGTAAGACCATCTCTAATCCAATGCCAAATGGGCTGCTATTTTTAAAAAATAGCAGGTGGGCTTCAAATTGGGTTCTCCAATACAATGTCAATTTGGCTGCCAATTCTTACGCCAATTATGGCAGAAGAAATATCAATTGCTATTTCTCTAGGGTTAGAGAAATAAAAGGGGTCGGCTCTTCTTTCGTTAGGGCAAGAGAGGGAGAAGAGAACATATGGGTGGCCCCCCCTTTTTTCTAATCTCTCTCCTTTCCACCTCTTCCTCCCGCCCATCAAACATCCTTAGAGCTTTAAGTTTTCCTAGGTTTGTGCCTTATTCACTAAAAAGCAGTTTTGTTTGAAGGTTTGGAAACCGAGCCCTTAGTGGTGGAAGATAGATGTGAAACACTGCCTTCGCCACTTAAATG
>JAOTQH010000001.1:7536132-7550338 GCA_025631255.1 Cornus kousa | reverse complement strand
AAACATGTATTTTCATCATGTTTGGGGTGTCATTGTTTAAGTTTGTAAACTTGAGGGGGTCTCATTGTCCAAAAATGAGCTATCTTATATATGTTTGTCAATACAGCAAATCTCAGGGGGTGTTGCTGTAATTAACCCAAATATAAAAGAAGAAGAAAAAGAAAATTATTCAAATATACACGTTAAAAAGAATAATTTTAAAAAGTTTAAAAAAAGAAAAAGAAAAGAAAAGTGAGAGAACTTTGAAAGGAAAAAGTTAGAGTTCGATTGACCTGATTGACCTGACTGTCGTGGTGGAGGTAACTGGTGTGGTATGGCGGAAGCTAATAAATGGTTTCATCGGTTTGCTTCAAAGAAGGATGTTGGTAAATTCCATTCCATAGCAATCCTCTAGGCAAAGGGGCATTCACATTTCTTAACTGAGGACAACCCTAATCTCACAGCATTGATCACCTGGTTGTGTGTCTGCCTCAGAGGTACAAGTTTCCACGCAATACTTCATAGCTCAACCAATCAAGATTTCCATGTTACTAGTAAATGCCAGGTGTAAAATGAATGATACCAACAATGGGAATCAAAGCAAGAGCAAGAAGAAATGGGCCCCCAACCAAGAGTGGCAAAGTTAGAAAATGAATGGTTTGAGAGGGGAGACAACTTTAAACAATAATAAGAATAAAGATATTTTAAATTATCCTACTAGACAAAAAATAGCATAATAGATATTGAAAATCGCTCGTTCATCCATTTCAATTATTATTATTTTTGATAAATGCTTCAATTTCAATTATTATCAAGCTAACACATTAAAAGCAATTAAAATGAAAAGAATTCCAACATGAACAATATATTAAAAAAATAAAAATTGGAAACTTTTTTTTTTTTCTTTCCTGAATGAAACTGGAAAAAAAAAAAAAAAAAGTTTTAGAAGAATGGATAAGTAAGTTATAACTATCTGTTTTGCCCATATTTTTTATAATAATTGAATTACTATTTTATTAATTTTCACTCTGAATTTATTTTGCAATTGAACTTACTATTTCGCACATGAATATTATTAAATTTCTCTGTTAAATGAATGAAAAACTCTTCCAATGCAGGGAACTTTAGTACACAAACTAGGAGACACTCCCTTCGTCCCCAAAAAGCAACCTAAATTTGTAAGAATTATATTTTTTATTATAGTAATAGGTAATATAAATTTTAAATATACATTTCCTCCCAGTCAACATAACTTGAATTGATTTTATAACTTCAAAGTTAAATTAACACTATGAAAAAAAAAATGTAATACTCCATGTTAAAATGTTTCATATTAGCTCTGCTTAAAAAAATGTCATAGAGAATTGTGACATATATAATTGTGTCAAAATTAATTTCAAACTTAATTTAAAATTGTGATCGACGAAATTATGTTCCAGATCAAATAATAATTTCTCAAATTTTCTTTTAAAGGTCAGATCTTCAGGTTAAAATTGTGACGAGTTTGATTATTGTTTGCAAACTGAAAAAGATGTTGTTTTCAACTAAAAAGATTAAAAAGCTATTTCTTTTTTCGGAAATTAAAAAATCTACAAGTAATATTTTACATCAAAATCATCACAGTCGTTTTCCGTGTTTCGAATCTCCGGTATATGCTTTCCGGACAACATATCAACTCGTAACACTCAAACAATAATCGTGTCACAAACCCAAACACGCAATCACATATTCCCATATGAACTCTACTCGGCATTTTCGTTTATCGATCGATTGAAATCGAATTGGGTTTTTTTAGGGTTTTTTTTTTTTGGGTTTGGGTTTAATGCATGGACGATGGAGTCTCTGCAGCAGAGACTGGAGTCATGGATCAGAGACCAACGGACGAAGATCTTGAAGGTCCCGTGGCCCCAACAATGGCGGACGCCCGTGAAGTGGCCGTGGAACAACGGCAGAGAACAGAGGAAGAGGATTCAGGAGGAGTACCAGCGAAGGAAGAGACAGCTTCACGAGCTTTCTAGTGCCGTCAAGGCCGAGTCGGTCGCTGATTTGCAGGACATTCTCTGTTGCATGGTGCTCGCCGAGTGTGTTTACAAGGTTCGATTTTTTTTTTTCCTCCTTTGGAAATTAGATTGTTTATGTACTAGAAACATCATCTATTGGACTTTATAATCCACTTGATAGACATTTAGTGGTTTTTTGGAATCGGATTACTGAATTCGTCGCTTTAACGATGCCACGTTCTGAAATTCTGTTAAAAATTTCATGCAGTATGGTGAAATGCTGTGCATGTTGTTCATAGATTTTGTGATGTTATATAGTGAGCTAGAAAATGTTGTGTGGATTATTGGAAAGAAGTTTAAGTTAATAGTAGTATTTTTAAATGGGATCTTATAGATTAGAGTTACAAGAAATTGTATTGTAGACAGCTGATTCCGATTCATATTTGTTTTTATGATATCTTCAATCGAGGTAAAGGAAAATTTCAAAACAAGAATGATTTGGAGATGGAACTTTAAACTAGTTCTCATTGAAAAAAAAAAAATCTTGAGCTATCAGATCAAATACAGAGGTAAATAGAGTAGTGTAATGTAAATTGAACGAAAGAAATAGTTGTGGGCAACATCTTACAATGTACTTTGATATCGTCATTTGTGTGCACCCACCCACCCACATATATATATATTTGTGTATACATCCAGTAACTATACCCCTTTTTCTGTTAACAAATTGGATTTACTCAGTCAACAAGATTGCTTGTATTGGTGGTTTCAATTGAATAAATATATATTTGTTTAAGTTATGGTTGAACTGATTAAGCTTATGCTGTAAAAAGTTTTGGTACCCTTGATTCTATTAAGTAATCACAAAATTGCCAAGTGTGTTCGCCTTATGATAATATTGCGATCTATTATTTGACAAGTTATTTGTATATCTGAAGGTATACTAGATCTTTGTGCCTTTGTTTGCGTATGGACTAGTAGTGAGCACGCATCTGAATGGCCTATGGTTATATTCACAGTTCAATGCATGCTAATTTTTTTTTTTTTTTGGGGACTCAATTGTTAATAAAATAGTAGTTCATTAGAATCATTACCATACTTTAAGAAGTTTATGCCTTGTGAGTGGTTACCTGATGTTAAGAAGTTTATGCCTTGTGAGTGGTCACTGAAGTAGTTGCCAAATAGTCAGTTCAACAAAGTCTTTGTATTAGTTATTTAGAATCGTCTGCCCAAATGCTGGTTCTCCTATGGCAGGGTTTCCTTCCTGTAAATATATAGGTGGTTCTCTCTCTTATATTCCATGTATACTTTGGTTGCCTCCGATTTTTAGTGCCTTAGAGTTGATTATTCATTTATTTAGAAAAGAAGAATGCTATTTTTCCTTTTGGGCAAAATAATTATGTCCATAAAAATTTGACAAGATGATATATGTTAGCTTTTAGCTACTTAAAACAAACCTTACCCTCTCTTTGGGATTGGCAATGGCTTTGTGAAGATATGATAGGATAAATGTATGTTAACGTTTGTCATGGTTGCAAATTCTCTAAATTGGCGACCTCAAAAAGCTTGAAATTGCAATATCGCTGTGACTAAAGCTTAACTGATTATTTTCAACATGCAAAGCTGGCAAATCCTTGGCTATACAGTTTATATATCTAATCTTCAAATCAAAAGGGTGCTGCATGGGAGGGCATTTTAAAAAAGGTTAAAGATTACAAAATTTTGCATTTTTTGTGATTTACATTCTTCTTTGCATGATAGAGACCTGCGGCAGAGGTGGCTCGTGCAGTGAACAAATTTAAGGCTGATTTTGGAGGGCAAGTTGTTTCCTTAGAGCGTGTGCAACCTTCTTCAGATCATGTTCCTCACAGGTGGATAAAATTATGATCTTCATTTGAGTATTTTACTATATTTTTATCCCTTTTTTAAAATTTTTATTTTACTTAGTTGGTACTCACACACACATGCCTCCACTGCGGCTCGAACCTTTGACATACCTTTGGGAAGTAGAGGCCTGGTACCGCTAGGCCACTGGCCTGTTGGTTATTTTATTATTATTATTATTTTTTTATCCTTCAAATTCCCCCTTTAGTATTTGCCTAATAATTGTTTACTATTTTGTGAAATTTATAATTATCTGAAAGTATTGATACTTGATAGTGGGAACATGCCTTTTCATATTTCTTTCAGCTTTATTTGATTGTTCACTATTGGAGTGTAGAATTTTTTGATTTTGAAGTTTCTCTTGATATAATGGTTCCAGAGGGATTTTAATGGCTCATTCTGTTTATCAATGTTTCTTTGAAAAGAATTCCAACCCGATCTTATATCTTGGTGGGTTTGGTTTGAAGTTTGAGCAGCTTGACCCAACCCAAGGCGAGCACCATGTATATGTTAATAATGTTATGTATAAATATTATAAAATCATACAAGTTAAAAAACCAAGGGCTGTAGTCAGTGGTAGAAGGTCAAGGGTCCAAGTCCCCATAGGGGCCGGGCAATGTGGGTGTGTGGTTCTTGCCAGGATAAAAAATGAAAATAAAAAAATAAAAATAAAAGTTAAATAAGGGCTTAGAGTGGGTTTAGTACCACAGGCTAAAAGCTGGGTTGGCTTTGGCCTCTTGTACTCATTTACTTTTCTGCCCATTAGGTTGAGCATGGGTGGGTGTTCAATTTGTCTGAGTTGCAGCCCTGCAGCTGAGGTTGATTTTTTCTCTCTTCCTATCCTTGTCTTAAATTGAAACAGTTTCACTCCTTACTTTTTGGTACTTTCTTTTCTTATGGCATGTAGTCTAATAGTTGTAACTAGCAATTTATGGGTTTAAACGAATACCTTTACCAGTATTGTGGCTAGAGAGCAAGAAGGTGAGAAAGCCTACTTATGTTATTAGTAAAGCTTATATATATATATATATATATATATATTTTACAGCTGTACAATTTTTGTTTATTAATGAAAATATATTCTAACATGTTCAGTTTGTGCTCAACTACATTTGTCATGCATCCAAAATTATGTCCGTTCTACGTGTGCTTTTCTTAGCATTTTTTTCTTCTTCTCAGTTTTCAAGTTTTTACCTTCTCCATCTTGTTAATGGTTAGTTGCTTCTACTGTTATTTCTACCTTAGCTTCTAACTCGTATCAATCGTCTCTTATCTTCTCCCAAGTTGCTGTTACTTTTAGAAACCTGTTTTTCTTCAATTTTGGCACTCATTTGCCCAACACTCTCGGTCAAATTGTGCTCACAATTTGGATATAATGTTTTTTGACAGCCAAGCATGGCAACATAAAGTACATGTTTTGTTTGAGATGTATTCTTTCTAGTTTGGTTTCTCACATAGCTTCTTTTTGTTGCTCTCTTTGTAGGTATTTATTAGCAGAAGCAGGGGACACATTATTTGCTTCCTTCATTGGAACGAAGCAGTACAAGTAAGTGTGATTCATAATCCTTTGTTAAGCCTCTATTCGTCATTCTCTCTAAAAATATGATCTTTTTGGCCTATTATAAAGGGATGTCATGGCTGATGCGAATATATTTCAAGGTGCTATATTTCGTGATGATGCTGTTGAAGATACTCATGGGATTGACACTGCTGAATCTGTCCAAATTAATAGTGAAAAGGGAAACACAGATAATCTCTCAAAACCCCTTGAAGCAAAATCTAAGCAACCGAAACCCACACCTCAGCCTGCCGCTCATCGGGTAAGTTTGCAGATTATTGTTTTGGATGTAATTCGTCGCATATTGCACAGTCAATATTATACAGAGCCACACACACTTGTAACGAGCATGTGCAAGTGCACGTGATTGTGTCTTTGATAAATTGTGAAAAAACGTTACTTGACCAGAGGTTAATGCAATGGTGGAGTAAAATTGTAAATTTAAATAAGTTCATTTTGAAATCAATAATGTTATCATCCAATCCTGAAAATCATAAAAGAGGAATTTATAACACACGTAAAAAAGGAAGACATCACAATTAATTTTCAAACAATTCACTCCTCATTGTCAAAATTGAAAATTAAAACCCATAAATATAGAATTATAATTTATATTCAGCCGATATGATTAAGCGCTATTCACATGTTTGTGTGTATGGAATTAAAATATCTTTACTCAAGCGAACTACTTCATAATTTGTTGTTGTATCGGATCAAATCCTCATAAAAACTATTTTTAGTTTTACTGTCTTGATCCTTGAGAGTTATTCTCACAAGGATGTTCTTAATGTATGACCATGACTGTTGGGGTTCTTGTTACATTGGCACAAAATAGTTGTGCCCAGTCGTCCCTATAAGAAGGGAGAGAACAACTGAGAAGTGAATTATTAATCAGTTTCAATGAAACATAAGAAATAAAAGAAGAGAGTGAAAAAGACATCTTCAAATTGGGAAGATTAAAAAAAGTATTTTTTTCACTCGGAATTTTGAGTAATTTTAGTTTACATCGTATCATATCACAATGTTATAAAAATTCAAACATGAAAAATGAGAACTAAAGAGTTAACAATGAATTACTTCAGATGTATAGGGAGAGATAGAATCAAATTGCACCCATCGTTAGACTAGTTTTCATACACCTCTCAATAACTTTTATGTAAAACCGTATTGTGTTTATCCTGCCTAGTATCAAATCAATCGAATATGGGTATTTGCCTGATTTAGGTACTCATATTCCTCTCTAAATGTATAATTAATTTGAGTTCTTAGATTTATGATAACACGTGAGAGATGCATCTTTTTGATCACCTAAAGATGAGTCCTATAATAGGATATTGACGGAGTGTAAAATTATTTGATTCTCACACAAAGTTTAGAAGGATTAAGGAATAGGTATCATTATCGATGAAAGATAAATTCATTCACTATACATTAGTGATCCAAACCCGACGAAAGTCCATGGAATGATATCAATTATTTCTCCTTAGAAATGCAGATGCATTTTAATTTTCAAACCAAAAAGTTCAGTGCTTTGAGGATTGGATGCAATTGTTAAGCCAATTGTCAGTTCGTATGCATCTAATTTAGACCCGTAAAAGGAAAAATGTTTCCAATGAAATGTGATAATGCGTAAAACATTAATGGTCTTATTCAGTATTGATCCTGTCTACACAATTTTTTGGAGTGAACTAAATACAAAGTTAACCATTGACATTAACTATACAAATTGGTACCTTTATATTGCTGTGTAATATAGTCACAGAGGAAAAAATGTAAAAGAGAGAGTGAAAAGGAACGAGGTGGCTTTGGTAAGTATGAGATTGAGAGAAAGGGAACAAGGTGTCTTTCACAATATCAAAGATAACTTGCCTTCCATTCAACAAAGAAATTCACGAGTTCTTGATAAAATACCTCAAGGAAACAAATAAAACAATTTTCACATTTAATTATGGACATCGAGACTATCATAAAAACAGAATAGAGTTGAATCACTCTCAATCTTCACACATTACCAGTAAATAAAAAAGGTGCTTTTTTGGCTGAGAATCTCATTGGCATTGAAGCGGGACACTGCTTCAGTCCACTCATTACTCTATCACTCTTCTGTACAGATTTGCTGCCTTTCGATGGAGAAAACGATCTGCAAATTTTCGCTGCAGTAGATACCTTAGGAGACTTTCTGCTCAAACTTGTGGGTCTTTTGGGTGAAACAGAAAGTGTAGGACTCTTGATTTTCTCCTGAAACTTTGACGTGGTGGGGTCACTTGGTGTTTCATCTTTAAGAATGAGTAAAAACTGAAATTGGGAAGGTCATTTGGTGTGTTGGCTTTTCAAATTCTATGTCAAACAGCCTCTTCAAATTCCATATTTTATTTTAATCAAAAAATGAGTGAAAATGTATGTGTGTGTGTGTGTGTGTGTGCGCAATGCTAATTGATTTACCCCATACACGGACAAATAAAATACGTATTTTATCTATTTATTTTGCTTATTTTTCTTTCAAAATTTTATTTCTAGGGATTCATGGCTCGTGCTAAAGGGATACCTGCATTAGAGTTGTACAGACTTGCTCAGAGAAAGAAAAGAAAGCTCGTGCTATGTGGACATTCACTTGGTGGAGCAGTGAGTTTGAGTGATTTATTTTGCTTGCATTCTGGCCAATGATTGTTCATTTTTAATGTCTTTTTGAATGCTCCCTCTTTTTTGTTGTCTAGGTAGCAGTCTTGGCTACACTTGCCATTTTGAGGGTTATTGCTAGTTCATCCAAAGAATATGACAAAGTTCAGGTTAAGTGTATCACGTTCTCCCAACCTCCGGTTGGAAATGCTGCTTTAAGAGAGTACGTTGAAATCGTCTTCTATATTATTTTAGAATTATATAGTATTTTTATGTAGGTTGTAACAATTTTATTTATTTATTTATTTTTTTTTCAGCTATGTTAATAGAAAAGGGTGGCAGCGCTACTTTAAGAGTTATTGTATTCCAGAGGACCTGGTGCCCCGTATCTTGTCCCCCGCATATTTTCATCATTATAATGCGCAATGTCTGCCAATGCCTGTTGACACTGGTACTACCAGTTTGTTGATGCCAAAACATGAGGAAGGGGCGAGGAAACAAAAAGCAGAAAAACAAAAAGATAATGAAGGGGAGCGGCTGGTTCTGGGTTTAGGTCCTGTGCAGAATTCTGTTTGGAGACTTTCGAGGCTTGTCCCTTTAGAGGGTGTTAGAAGACAATTCAATAAATACATGGGAAAACAAGTTGATCCTCTTGAAACGATTTCTGCTAATGATTCCTCTATGACATCTTCATTTGATGATGTAGTATCTGCTCCACAGTCTCTTGAAATTGAAGAAGGTTCTGATGGCATTTCCCTTAAACCAATCTCTGACATGGAAAAAGCGGCACAAGGCGAATTTAAAAATGGAAAGTCATCTGGAAAAAGTAACATTAACGGTGGGGATAGTAAGGCATGGCGCAGGGTGCCTTATTTACCTTCATACGTACCATTTGGGCAGGTAGTTATTGTGAACCGATACTTCCCCTTTCATATCTTTCTTCATGGTTTAATGTATATGTAGTCACATCATGAAATATTTCTGTAAAGCAACATGCTTTAGATATGAAGATTTGTTGCAAGACTGGAAGTTGTGATACAATATTCAGAATGATTTACTTTAGTTAATAATATCTTACATGCCTGCTTATTTACTTATAGTTTCTTCTCATACTATTAATTGCTGAGCAGCGTACATAGAAGATTTATGTTCTGTTTTTACTATTGATTTGTTAACCATCTGTTCTTGGGTTGGTCCTTTGTGAGATTTTGTAAGCTGGTAATGACATGATATGTGCAGAACAAAAGTTTGTACTTTGTGCTCATTGAAATTCATTTCAACATTTCAACATTTCATTTCTAGTATCATTATATGCTTTTCCTAGTCTGCTAAAGAAATAAAAGCATGTGACTTTTAGCTTGACTTTCATCATTAGCTTATGTTACTTCTTTTCAAGTTTTTATTGTGATGAATGCGACATTAATTATGTCATTTAAACAGCTGTATCTCTTGGGGGATTCATCGGTGGAGTCACTGTCGGGTGCAGAGTACTCAAAGTTGACATCAGTATGAATTTCGTTTGCTTATTCACCTTCAAATAATGGTTTTGTCTTCTCTTGGGAATTTTAGCATTTTGTTGTGCACAAATGCATGAGTTGTATGGTTGTCTTTTTATTCCCCCCTTCCCCTTCCCCTTCCCCCTTTTCTGAGTAGCTTTGCTTGTATCTTTATATGCAGCTTTGAGAACCTCTTATTTTGTTTGCTTTCCTCTGGCTAAAACATTTTCAGGTCAGGTCTGTGATTACTGAATTAAGGGAACGATTTCAGTCACATTCAATGAGGTCATACAGGTCTCGGTTTCAAAGGTAATATCTCACTGGTTTGTCAATTATCAGTCAAACTGACGATTGGCAGTCATGCAAAATTGCACCCATGTATATGTGTTTGAGTGTTAGCATGTCATGAATCATGCATTGCAGTTGTTGAGATAATTCTGCACATTTGACCTATTGTTTATTTCATTTTGTTTCTTCCTCCTTGCCATGTTTAAATTTCTTTGTGCACAATCTTTCTTGCCATGCACATTCCATAATTACATTGTTGTGTTGTTTTAATTATTATCTCTCTGCTTCTGGGATGGTGTTTGAGAACTGACAACTGAGTTTTTTGGTGGAATAACTAATTTCTTAATTATGGCTCTGAACATTGATTTGCATTGATGTTTCTTCCTCACCATGATAAAACTTATTTGCTGGCCAATCTTCCTTGCCATACAGATTCCATAATAGCATAGTTAGTGCCAGTTACATGATTATATCTGACATCTGACTTCTTTCGATGAATGGCCTAACTTCTTCAGCTGTGAGTTCAAAACCTTGATCTATATTGCTATTGATACTTGGAGTTTCTTTTGGATGTTGTTGGTTGATCCCAGAAGAAGTTATGGTTATTTGCTCACTTTGAAAAAACTTTATTGAAGTTTGAGGAGACTTTGTACTTCTGTAATTAATGTAAACTATGAAACTTGCCAGCAAACGGTACTCCTGTAAAATGCCTAATTTTTTCTTTATTTTCTTAATTTTGAAATATAAAGCAAATCGGACATGCTAACAATATTCTCAACACAAATTATTTATTATTTTCTTGAGGCACACTTCTGCCTTTGAAGATCATTTCAATGCCTATTTCTCCAACTTGTTTAACTAGTCATGCAAATGCTTCATAATGTGTATTGACATAAACTAGCAAGACTAAAGGAAAAGAAAAGGGTATAACCATTATTATAAGAGCTCGATATAATTATTATTTTGGTACTTTTAAGAACATTAGTTATCATAGTCTTTGTAAGAGACACCTTCGTGGGGTTAAATCCCGCACTAGAGTTATGATCTGGTACCACTTGGACTAAAGTTTTGTGGTTATTTAATTGGTCTGATCAGCACATGTGACAGACATAATGCGAGTGTGGAGGCATGAGGTGCATATGGTATATCTAGTGAGAGTTTCACGCATTGGGACATGAGTTGTAGGCTGATTTACTTATAGTTCCTTGCCTGTTTCCTGATAAACTTTTCTTAGTTCACCTTGTGGAGAATTTTACAGCTGAGGTTCAAATGCCTTTTGAAACTGTTGTTAGTTGCATAAAACACTTTAACTTTTTGGCTTGCCATTTGACTAAATAATTGTGCCAACTGGTTTTATGTAGTATGGATTTGCCAGTTGAAACCTGCTTTTGTTGGATGCAAAGGGGTTAAAAGTTATGTATTTCCTGTGTTTTCTTACTGTTATATAATCTACTCTATTAGTATCCAAATAGGCAATTGGCTTTGATTTTGTTTTTGGCACACAATTTGTTGAACTACAAATAAACAACCTGATTGATAATAAGATATCTAAAATCCCTAAATGGCATTATTGGATCTCTTTTTAAGCAAAAGATTTGTTTCACTGTGCTTATCAGATTTTGTCTGGTTATGTAAATGCACATATTGTTCACTTCGCTCGATAGCACATTTTCACTTTCTACTTTGACCAAATATTTCAATTTGGTTTTTCCATAAAAATGAGAAGTACTTTAGCAATATTGGTCCTGGATTTGAACGTCGAATTGATGAGTTTGTTATATTATGATATGAAGATATATCATCATATGTTGTAGATTGTTGATTACTGATTTGATTATGCCTCTTCAAATTGTTATTTTAACCTTTTTAATGTGAAATTGATCTGCATATTGTTGTATATTGTACGATTCTCTTTTCTTTTAAGTAGTTCCTTTTAAAATTATTGGCATTGCCTGTCTAGAACAATGGGTTTTCGTCACTAATATCACCTTTTTCTTACAGAATCTATGACATATGCATGAGTGATAATGTTTTTTTGGGAATGGAGCAACTGCAGCAATTTCCGCATTTACAAAAATGGCTAGGCCTTTCAGTTGCAGGTACTGTTGAACTTGGGCATATTGTAGAGTCTCCAGTTATTCATGCAGCTACTTCAATTGTTCCTCTTGGATGGAGTGGTATTCCTGGTCAGAAGAATGGAGAACCTTTCAAAGTAGATATTACTGGTTTTGGATTACATTTGTGTACTCTGGTACAAGCTCGAGTAAATGGAAACTGGTATTGTCCTTTATTCTATTATTTATGTTTTTTACTATTGATTTTAGGTTTTTGATATCCAAGAGTTTATTGAGCATCTAATACAATCAAGTAGTTAAAAATTTGAAGCATATGCTTAGTTTTACCACTTGGATAAACCTAAGCGTGGATTGTGACATATCACTATCACCTTCTTATTTATTTATTTTCCTAGTTGATACTCACACACCCACCCTCAAGGAATTGTTTGCACCCAAGAGGATTCGAACCTTAGACCTGATGCTTCTTGAGGCACCAGGGCCAAGTTCTTACCCACTTGAGCCAACCCCCAGGGGTTGCACCTTCTTATATTACTATAAGAAATGATAAATAATTGTCATCATTTTATCTGTCATTGAGCTACTGAGACCCAATTGACACGCACACACTGGTTACAGCCTTTTACTTGATTCAAACATTCCTCATTTGGTTCAATGAGTAAATGAAGGCTTTCAGAGTTCTGAAGAAAAACTCTTGTTTGGACTGTTGCTTAGGAAAAATAAATTATATGAAGTTTGATTAACTTTTCTAGGTAAAATAAATTATTCGAAGTTTTCTACTTTAGTTGGTAGGCTTCTGTCTGAGACACTCCCCAAAGACATTCTATTTGCTAGCAAGTTTGGGAGAATGCAGATAGTAAATAAACATCTAGGGCTTCATTAAATTGAAAAGCATAATTTCTGATATATTAACTGATCTTTGAATTTGAATACTAGTGAGAGATTAAATGGTAAAAACCGCATACATTTGGGTATATTAAAACCCATCAACCTCTATATCTGGACAATGGACATAGTAATCTTAGGTTTTATTCATCTTAAGATCTTAGGTAGGGCTGCAAATGAGCTGAGCCGAGCTTTAGGTTGTTCGGGCTCGGCTTGCCTAGACCAGAGAGGTGTTCAGGCTCAGCTTGAGCTCGGCCTAGCCAGGCTCGAGCTCGTGTGCGTGTGTATATATTATGAATCCAGTAACCATTTTTGGAGACAAAAAATGGCCACCATATCCTTCAAATTGACTTCCAATTTCACTGATTAATCACCCATATTCTCATTCTTCATCGTCTCCTTCACCAGCTTCAAATTCATCAATCTCCAATTCATCAACAATATTATCAGAGGGTATATTAAGCTAGAGAGAGAGAGAGAGAGAGAGAGAGAGGCCTAACCTTGATGTAGCCCGTGGATTAGAAGGACGGTGCAATGGATGGATTTCCGTTGCAGATGCCAGTGGGGTTGCAGAAGCCTGATTGCAGCATCTTGCGGCTATGTTTTAGGTTTTTATATTTTTTATATTTTTTTATCTAACCCTTTAAGATATTATACAGTTAATCCAATGGCTGAGATGAAACCATGATTTGGGCCAGTGGGCTACTTAATTAAATGGACTTTACTTGTTAGATGGGCTTCTAAATACTAAAGAACTAATTGGGCCAATGAAATTATATATGAATTCGGGCTAAATTTGTGTATATGGGCTAGGTTTTTAAATAAAATTATATTTTTGTAAACGAGCTTGTTCACAAGCTCTAGGAGCCGAGCTTAACATTGTTCAAGCTCGGCTCGTTTAATAAATGGGCCTGAAAAATGTGCTTGAGCTCAGCTCGTTTACTAAACGATCTTGTGCTGAGCTTTTAACGACCTGAGCTCGAGCTGTTTTGAACAGCTCGGTTCATTTGCAGCCCTAATCTTAGGGAATCAGAGCTCCTAGACTTGGTCCATGTAGTCTTATTTTCAAGGGTGAACTACATTAAACCCTCCTTTTCTATCTCTGTTTTTCACTAAACTCCCCGTTTCTATTTTTTTGTCAATAAACCCCCCTTAACTATTCGAGGGAGGTGATTTAACTAACGGAAGTTAGCTAAAAGAGAGCTGTTTGGATATTTAGTTTCTCATATATTTTTTAGACAAAAATGTCCTTTTACCTATTTTAATATACCCTCACATATATATCTATTCTATTATCACTCTTAGCCGCATATCTTCCACCATTGCAACAACACGTACTCTTCCATCGTTATAATATTATATATAATTTGTATCATATTATAATGGTATATATAATATGTACCATTAAATATTATTTATACTATA